>PVJX010013081.1:0-48312 GCA_004027295.1 Dolichotis patagonum | reverse complement strand
GATCTCAATTATGATAGAGTATTTCCTATAGGAATCTTTTTAATTCCAAGACTGTGATAAGATTCCTTCCTGTACATTCGTATAATATCTTGTTCTTGTTCTTATAATAATTATCAATATGGTTATATATTTGTTCATTGTTCTGGATTCTCCATTAAATGTAGGTTTCTCAAAATCATAGGTGAGTTATATACTAGGTTGTGTTGTCAGTATGTGTCATGGTGTTTGACACCTAATCAGTATTGAAGACATGTTTTTTGATTTTATTGATATCAGCAACTGGAAAAGAATGCAGCAAATGTAAACTGCAGAAAATTTAAACTTGTATATGGTAGTGGTCTCATAGTGGTTAAGGTTATAGACTCCACAACCAGATTGCCTGGGTTTGATTCTCACCTCTGCAATGTGCATATTCAGTCTATGACCCTGGATAAGTTCCCTCTGTGCCTTTGTTTCCTCATGTGTAATACAGAAACAAATAAAAGGATTCTGCCCCATAAATTTTTATGAGGTTTAAGAGTTAACATGTGTATGATCTCATATTATGGTACCACAGTTCATAAACTTAACTTGTTTTACAGTTTTGGGGAAGATGGCCACATTTGTGTGTGTGAGGGGGTGAAGATGACCACAATTGTGTTTGTCACCGGATAAGGAGCTTGTGATTGGAAGCAAAATTTTGTCAAACGTATATGGAAGACTTATCAGAGGACAATACATGTCATATGAATGTTCATTGAAAAGAGTTCATATAAAATAATAGGTCTGCTTTAAAGGAAATATGAAAATAGTTGATTCAAATGTGAGTGACCAGGTCACAGGAACATGGATTCAAGTTGCCCTGAATCACATTTTCCATCATGGAAGATTCTGGACGAACTCTTTAAGTCACAGACCAAAAGCAAATCATAAGTCAGTAAGTTTATCAATCATATTAGTGGGAGTATCAGGTAGATGGACTCTAGCAAGCTGTGGAAATTTCTTTTATAGATTTTGGATGTTATTCCAAGTCATTCTTAGCTTGAGCGTTGGTGGATGCCAGAGATATGGTGAGCTCAGTGATGCATTCCAGGAAGTTTATCTAATATTCACAAAAACATTAGGCCAGACAGAAAGTTAAAATAAATAGCTATTAAAGAACCTAAAATATCCCAAGATAAATTTGGCTCTGGCCTTAACTACCTTCCATTTTCCCATAATCATCGTTAGCTGGGATGATGAAGCCTGTAGGAAACTTCAAAGAACTTCAGTTTGTAGAAGTAAACATCTTGTCAGGAAGTTTCAGGGCAGTTTGTCACATGAGGAATTAGAAAAATTGTAGTTAGAAAAAATTGGAGAATGCTATAGCATATACTTGCCAAACATTGATTTGGTAAACATGTAGAAGCTGAGTCCTCACTACAGAATCCTTGTAGACAGCGTCTAGGAAGCTGCAGTTAAAGCCTCCAGTGATTCTGGTGCCTGAAGTCTGAGCATATGGAGGTTCACTTCTCGGACATATTTCCAGAAGCACAGATAGGCAAGTGACGTTTAGAAAAAACTGTCCGGGGTCAGAAATGCTTTTCATCCCTCTATTGAGCTCAGGTATAATATTTATAGCATTTGTAGCATCACTTGCTTTGTTTCATATGCTTTTATGTTTTCAAAAATGTATGATATAATCTTTGTCCTCAAATAGTTTATGGTATAGTTAGTTGAGAAATAAATGTCAAGCACATTTAAAAATTTTGCACAATTTATGTTCCAGTTTGGGTATTGACTTGAGGTACAGTACAAAGAGAAGAGTTGGAAGGGTGGAGTAGTTGGAGACTATTTTGGAAAATGAGTTCACCATGAAAAATGAAAGCAGGTTGATTGGGAAGGAAAGAGCAGAGAGACCTTCAAGGCAGGAGTAATAATAAGCACTGAGAGAACAATAGAGAACCAGAACTCCAATCTTTCAGGTTATGTAAAAGAAACAGTGGTAGTCAAATACACAGAATCATCTCGAATTATTTTTGATATTCTCCAGTATTGAAAAATATGAAGAATATTACAATCTAAGCAGAATTCAGAGAATCACCAGACTGTCTTTCTTCTGGAACTGAAAACAGCAGCCGTAACAACAATACAACAATAGGCAGATTGTTTCAGTGTAGTAAATTCCCCAGTTCTCTCTAATAATAGAAGTAGTTTGCTTTCTTGGAGTATCTCTAAACTATTTGGAACATGGGTCATTAAGAACAGAATAAAGACGAATAACTAAAATCAGCACTAACTAGAAGAAACAGTTGTTGATATAGCTATGGTGAGACCTGATGAGAATATAAGCTGGTATTTCAGAAGAATGTATGTATTCAACCAGGTGTACACATGCAGGAAGAAAGAAAAGACTTGTGGAGAAATAAAGGAATTTTATCAGTCGTCTCGTATATCTGAAAAGTTAGAGAAGAGAGAGAAGCAAAATGATACATGTGGTAGAATCCAGGTTTGATTAATATAATCAAGAATGGAAGAGCTGAGATAGTTGTGGTGTTAGAAAGGTATTCAGAATGATACAAGAAAGTTAACGAAAAATAAGAGATACTTTCTTTATCTTCTTCCTCCCTTCAAATAACTCTATTAAACTATTATATTAAAAATATGATGTCTGCAACTCATTCAAAGCTCTAAAATTTTATCTACCCTCAAGGTGATAATTTGTGGCTTTGTGTAGTTAAGGAATTTACTCATAAGCAAAGTGACTGGGGGCAATATATGTACACTGACGTCTACCATGCTGTGAAGTTTTATTCACCACTGGTACTAAATAAGCTGAAACTGCTTTAACTGTAATTATTTTTGCATTTTCTTGTCTGCTCTTCTGTTTACATGATTTGTTCCTGTTTTTATTATTCTCCTAGTTCTTAAATTTTTTGTTTGGATTTTTGAATTTCTCCAACACTCTATTGCCCCCCTCTTTATACCAGTTCTAATCCTTCTGACAGTTTTGAGATCTCCCTCAAAGGACAAATTTGATCATATTAAACTTCTGAAGAAAAGCCTTGGAGATGCCAGACTCTATTCTTTGTCCTCATGTCTGGTCATGCACCCCCCCCTTTTTGTATGAACCCTTCTTGAATACCTATTTTGTCTAGATACTTAAAACCATTGCCTTGGTTTTCTGCAAGCGCTGTAACAAATTATCACAAATTTGCTGCATTTTTTTTTTTTTTTGGTACTGGGGATTGAACTCATGACCTAGCACTTGGCAAGCAGACACATTAAAAATTATTCAAATGCATTTTGAACAGTTTTGCTAGCCATAAATCCAATATCAAAGTCAGCATACTTAGTTGATTCTGGAGGCCCACCGGGAGATTCTTTTCTGTCTTTTCTGTTTGTATCTTGTGACTACAGGTAATCCTGGGCATTCCTTGGCTCTTCTGTGTGTCACTTTGATGTCGGACTTAGTTTTCATGTGGCCCTCTGCCCTCTGCATCTCTATGACTTCTATTTTTGTCTTTTATTAAGACATTCATCTTTTTTGAGGGTCTACTGTAATCTAAGATTTCTCAACTCAAAAATCTTTTAAGTCATCAACAAAATGTTTGTTTCAAATAAAGTCATATTCTCTGTTTCCATGTGATACATTGTTCATAAGGACACAATTAAATCTAGTATAGTATGATTTTTGTGTCCCAAAACTTCATATCCATCTTGTAAGTACAGTTAATGAACCCCCAAAGACCTTAAAATCTCTATCTATTACATCATTAAGTCTAAATCCAAAGTCTCAGTGGAATAACATTACCTCTGAAAGTGTTAAATCCGTCCCAGCATGATGACACACCTGTACTCCAAGCACTAGGGCGGTTAGCGGGATGATTGAGAGTTTATGGTCAACCTGGGCTACATAGCTTATTCAAAACCAGCCAGGACTATAGAGCAAGGCTCCATCTCTTAAAACAAAAGTCTCACATCTCATTTTTGAAATCAGGTATGGATGGGACTATAGATACGGTTCATCATGCAGCACATTTCCCCTCTATCCATAGGCCTGTGTATAAAAACAGATTTCTTCTGAATACACTGGTGATGTAAAATTAGGATAGATATTCTCATTTCAAAGGAGAGAAGACAGAAGAAAAGGGTCACTGGTTACAGCAAGTTTGGTATCCGAAAGGCAAATTCCATTGGATTGGAAGGCTGGAGAATAACCCTCTGGGGCTGGAGCATCAGCCCTCTGCTCCCGCAGGGGCCTCATCCTCAGTTTTTACACAGCTTTTAATAGCTTCTTTCTTTCTTTCTTTCTTTCTTTCTTTCTTTCTTTCTTTCTTTCTTTCTTTCTTTCTTTCTTCTTTCTCTTTCTTTCTTTCTCTCTCTCTCTTTCTTCTTTCCTTTCTTTTTCCTCTCTTTCTCTTTGTTTCCTTCCCTTCCCTTCCCTTCCCTTCCCCTTCTTTCTTTTGTAGACATTGTTTGCAGTTAAGTAGCTCTGTTATGCTGTTTTCGGCCTGCAGAGTTTTCAATTTATGATAAACTTCTTTTATTTCCCCTGATTTCTATCCCTGTCTGACTGCATTAATCAACTTTCTGTTGCTGGGGGAAAATATAGACACACAGCTTAAAGGAGTGAAGGCTTATTTTGGCTAATGGCTTCAGAAGCTTTAGACCATGGAATGCTGGCACCAAGGCAGAAACATGGCAGTGAAAGGGCATTGTAGGGAAAAACTGCTCACATAGTGGTAGCCAGGAAGCAGAGAAATAAGGAAGAGCCTGAGAAGAAGCCGCGGTGACTGAGATACACCTTTCAAAGGTACATACACTTTGTTAAATTTGGGGCCACCTCCCAATAAGTGCATCAGGCTATAAACTCATAAATGAATCCATCTACTTGATCAAGTAAGACACAGCATGATGCATTTGGTTTCTCCAAAGCTTGCAGTTAGCAACTAATCCTTCAAAACACTGAGGCTTTTCTAGGTCGTTTTGGTTCCCAAACATAACATTGCCTGTGCTGAACGAACGCTCCTGATCTCAACTGTATTTCTGGTAGTACAACCTTTTCAAAAGCCTTGGGGTCTGCCTTGTGAGTCTCAGAATCCTTGTGGGTCTCTCCCGCATGACAAGGTGATCCATGACATTACAATGCCATCATAGATTCTCTGTATGCCCTTCCTGCTATGTTTAGTTTTACTTTACTAAAAAGGTTGAATAGATCTGTGAGTCACACATCTATTTTTTCTTTTCTTTCTTTTTTTTTTTTTTTTTAGTAAAATTTTGCCCAGTAATAGTTTTGGGCTTGTCTTCAGAACAATCTTTCTCAAAATTATAATTTTAGTGGACCGGGAATATAGCTCAGCAGCACAGTGCCTGCTTTGCAAGAGTGGGGTTGTGAGTTTGAATCCAAGTACCAAAAAAAAAGTAATTTTATTAATTTCAGCATTGCTTGTAGCCTGAATAAACTAAAAATATCCCAAATTATCAAATCCTAGTCCCCTTTTGATAAATAAATCTTTTCTCAATTTATATATTTCCTTTTTCTTTTCATTAAAATCAATAACAAGAAATCAGATTCTACTGTCTTTACTTTTTCTCATAAACTTCCTTGGTTAAACAACCAACATTCATAGGTAAATGGAGACAACTTGAAACTATCCTCAGTAGTTAAATAAATATCAGATTTATAAATATCACATTGTATCTCTAGTGTAAAAAGTAATAAGAAATGTAGGAGTAATAAAGCCCAAAATGTGTAGTTGCTACTGTAAAAAAGAGAGGAAGAGAAAGTGCTGCAAAGGATATAATTGCATGTATGGTTAAGTGTGTAAGATGAATGACCATAGTGCTGTTTTTGTCAGATCATGGAGCAGAACTGTTAACATTCTCACTGTTTCAATGTCTACTTTGCATGTTTTAATTCTGTAATTTGAACAACTATTTCCAACATGACAGTATGTAATTAATTAATGATTTCGTGGGGTTTTTTTTGTTCTTTTCTTTTTTTTCCTTGGAATTCTGTATTGTTGCTACCCTTTTTTCTGTTTTTTTTTTTCTTTAAATAAAATTTAAAAATATAAACAACCAACATTATTGTTAATAACTTGAGTTTTCACTAAAGAACACAATTTAGTCGTTATTCTCCCACTTTATAATCAAGATTTTCTTTTCTCCAGTTTTCAATAACTATGTCCGTCAGAATTCTGACCCTTATTATCTATATTTTCAGTAGCACTTTTTTTCAAATGAGTCTAGGCTTTTCATGCCATGTACCTCAAAATTCCTCCAGTTCCCATTCACTACCCCATTCCAAAACCATTTCTATACCTCAAGTCGCTTTAAGATGTTTGTTGCAGTAGCCCTTCCCTCCAGTATCAAATTATCTATCAGAGTTTATACATATATATGATGACTTGTGCAAGAATAGACAAATTATATCATGTATGTATCTATATGTGGATATGTGCTCTAAATATATATTGAGAGTCTACCAGAATATATATATACACACTTCAAGAAAAGAAAAATGGTATGATGTTTTTTCAATCGATGATGGTAACGTCTTACAGGAACCTCAAGATGCTGCCCCTTACCGAAGAAGTTGAAAACGTATGTGCAGAGTTCTCAATGTCTAGGGTTACTCAAGCAGCAGTTTGCGGTACTAATAAGAGTCTGGCAGCTAACAGCCAACACTTTTCGGCACCTCTTGTAATTGTAGAGGTCAAAGGTAACTTGCGTTAACCTCCAGATATCTCAATAAATTTAAAATTAAAATATTTATTTCAGTTTTTCCTTTCCGGAAGTAAGTGTCCTTTTTTTTTGGTTGTTGTTGGGCTGTGTATATGAGTTATTTCAACAAATCGACTTGAATGATCATAAAATCTGACAAGGCTGAAGCAAACCACAAGTTAACAGACAGAACCCTCAAGCAGGATTTCAAGTGCACAGGTAAAAGTTCTTCCTCAAAGAAACCTCAATTTTTCTTTTAAAGCTCTTTGACTAATTGGTTGGGGCCCATAGAGATTATCTAGGAAAATCTTTACTCAAAGTTAATTCATGGTGAATGTTAACCACATCTACAAAATGCCCTCACAGCAACACCAAGATTAGTTTTTAATTGGATGGCTAAGTGCTATATAATCTAGTCACACTGGCACATAAAAGTATTCATCACAGACACTATGTTATTTAGCTACTTGAATATGTTTTTCTCCAGCTAATGCACAGTCACACTTCATATTGTAGCATAAATATCTTTTTATTCTTGAAAGTTAGGTTGCTGTGGGCTCCAGGCTGTGTTTGCTCTGTTTAATATGTCCCTGACAGCACTCTACACCTCTGTAAATCACATTCCTTATTCCTTAGTCAATATCTAAGCCACCTGTTGGATTTCAAATTCCATGAAGTTCCATGAATCTGTCTTGTTGCCCACACTTATAGCACTCAGTAAAGTCTATTGATTGATGGAATGCATGAATCACAGCCGAGCCCAATCCAAATGGCAGGTTCTCTATATTCACAGGTCAGGCATCTAGGACCATCTCTTGTTATTTAAGTGGAAGGGAAAAATAAGAAAATTCTTTCATTAATCATATTTGGTTGCTACTAATATTGTGTCTGGGAACTGAATAGAGCTCAACAAGCAGGATCCAGTTAAGCAGGTAAACTTGAACAGTAGCGTTCTTTCTACTAAGGACGCCATAGCCTTTTCAGATAGAATGGAAAACTATGTGAACAGTTAGTGGGGATTCTCAGGATAAGAATATTAGAATTTGACATTAAATCTCAAAATGCATATTTAAAAGTGGTTGAATAGACTTTTAAGTGATATAGACATAATTTCATGTTCTGATTGTAACACTTCCCCTCCTGTGATCTTGACTAAATTACTTATTTAAGCCTCAGTATCTTTACAATATTGATCAAGAAATTTCAGCAGGACCAGTATGTTGAAACTGAATGATGTTTAGGGAATATTTCTTTTTACTGAAGTAAAAAGGGGTATCTGGGATTCCAATGAAAGAGAATTCACATTTTCTGTGACCTGCAATGTGCAAGTGATGGAGGATGTTCAGTATATGCCTCTAGGTGATAAAATAACCAGGCAGAAAGTGGACAGCCTACTATAGACAGTGGAAAGTTTTAAAAATTATACTGAATATCATTAACTGGGTGCTTTAGTTGGGCCAGGCAAAAGTTATGCACTGCTGTTTGATATTCAAATCACTGCAGTTGCTTTAGTTTCATTTTGGAGAAAACAGAGCAAATTAATTGGGAGATTTATGCTTATACAAAGTAAATGCCACTTACAAGCATCATTTGCAAAATAAATGCAGTATTTTCTCTATTGATAGCCCAGAAGTTCTTAGAAAAATGAGAATAAACCTAAATATTTGAAATCAGTTTGTATCTTGAGAAGAAAATAAAAGGTATGATTATTAAAATGCTTTATCTACTTACTTCAACAACTGGAAACATTTGTACTTAAAAATAAATCAATCAAACTAGTTGTTAGTTGACATGATGTAGGTAAAACAATTGTTGATTTGACAACTTTTCACATTTTGACTGGTCGTCATGGCATCGAGCTGACTGAAAAGAAAAGTGATTCTCTCTGCTCCACATTTTTCAGATTCTATAGAACATTAAATAGAAAGATCTGAAAATAGTGGAGAGTTTTAAAGCCTCTACTCAAGGCTTAGTCATAGGATAAATTTTAGAACATGCCTTTGCTGCATTCTGAATAAGCTGATATTGAACATGCCCCATGCTGTTTGTCTTTGGGAGATGCCCTAATTTAGACTTTGCTTTTGACTTTCTGGACTGATATAGAATAGAAATAGCCATGAAGCTGGCTGAAAGATGAACAATGGCAGTTTCTCTTTAGTTATCAAGAACATAAATCAAGAATGATGCCATGTTATAATTATAAAAGCTTTTAAACCTTTACTTTTGTTATCTTTTCCAGTGATCACATTTCAATTTAATATGAGAAATATAATACAGGTTTCCCAAGACCAAGTTAAATATTTCCTTCTCCCTCTCTTTCCTGTTAGCTATGATGCCCTGTAAATAAATGAGAATTGCTTTGGCTCCGATTGTCCCTTTTATTTGAATTCTGCATCAAAATATCATGTAAGGCATCCATAGTTTTCAATAAACTCACCGTATTTTTTCTACATAAATTTGACAGATGACATGTTCTTTCCCCAATTCTCTGCATATCTGATGACTCATTGTTTTTATCTGCCTACTATGGACACATTTGGAGCTATGCTTTCTCCATGGTTCTGTTCTTTGACATTCTTAAGAAAATTCCATTTACATTTAAAAAACAGGCATAAGATAAGACCTCCTGAAGGCCTACCTAATGATAGGAAGTCTCATAGGTCCCAATTTAGAGCTCATTTATCTGGGACAGTTATTCTGAGTGGATGGATCTGTTCGGTGCCAAAAGTACTTATTTTGCTTTTACCCAACATTTCCTGGAGGCAATCAGGACATGAGTCACCCTCAATCTTTGTTAGCAGAGGCAAGCATGAGCCTAATTTAAGCATTGTGGTAGTGGCCAGTAGAACCACATAGCAAAATAAAACAAAACAAAACAAGCAAACAATTCAACCTTGATATAGCATTATGACAATAGCCAACCTGCTGTTTGAATAGTTCTTTATGTGAAGATGATATAATATCCCTTGAATTATAAAAGTTTCTTTTGAGACTAAAGATTTAATTCTAGTTACTGGTCCGACTATAGGTTTGACAAAAATGCAAGTTCATTCAAGCTTAAATATATAGTTAAAAAGTGGCTACCTGTTTATCTTTTATGTAGACAATTGGTCATTTCTTTGCAACCTCTGACTTAAAACCTGTTTAAAAATCGCCAGTATAGTAAAGTCTGTTGTCATAAAATTTTATTTGCAGTGTGTTTTATAGTGCACCATAACTCCATCCCCACTCATTACATTTTTTAAACCAGTTCATGAATGTTGACTCAAAAATGTTAAGTAACAATATTGAACACAATCCTAGGGATTCAATGGACTGTTTAAAACTATGTTGTAGCTGTCACATAGGGAAGCCAGACCTTCTGCCCCGTAGCTGCTTTTCAGCACGTTGCACTGAATTCTGCCTTTCTGCTGCAGCTCTTCCTGCACAACTCATTTCTTCCTCTGTCTCTGTCTCTACCTCTGTCTCTGTCTCTCTGTCTCAGTCTCTCTCTCTTTCTCTCAACTTTGCCCTACTTCTATCAAATTTTGTGAAACTCTGGACTTTATCTCTTTGTGGTTCTACCAAACAAATATTCTTTCATGATGGTCACATCTCTAAACAGCCTATCAGTTTACCATTGAAAAACATTCCTTCTAGAATATTTCCTTGTAAAAATGATGTGTATGTGCTTACGTGGGGCACTCTTTGTACATTTTTATATCAATAATGATTAATTTATAAACTTATTTATCATATTGTGCATAGATTGAAGGAGAAGCTTCTTGCACAGTCATGGGAAACCTAGAAACTATAGGACTGACATCAGCCAGAATCTAGAATGAAAACCTTAAGTTTATTTTTCTTCTTGGTGTCTATGTTTAGGAAACTTGGTTATGATGTCCACAAAGACAAACATAGAATATGTGATTATAGTATAAATCTCACAAAAGGCCAGCTGTAAAGAGCATCACAAATTGTGTTTGGCCCATTTATTCTGCAAAAGTCCAACTTTCTTTTTCCTAAGTGCAGTGATATACATATTTTATGACGATACTCACTGCCTGCTTTACTGTGCTGGAAAGGCCTTTTAGATCACAGCTATAGTGCATAGTGCTGTTGTCACTGATGCTAATCTGTATTTTAATGTTTTTAAGATACAATTACTAACTTCTACTGGGAATCAAAATGGTTTAAGCTAGCAGTAACATAGATTCACTAAGCCTGGTTAAAATCCCTTTTCCAGGTATATGACCTTGGATAAATTTCTTAAACTGTTAAAGGTTGAATCTCTTCATATGTAAATCTATAGAAGATTGATAATTACTAATTTTTTAAAAATTTTTATTTAGAAAGAAAGAAAAACAACCAAACAAAACAGAAAAAAGGGTAGCAAGAATACAGAATTCCAAAGGAAAAAAAGAAAAGAACAACAACAACAACAAGAACCACTAAGAAATCACTAGTTGATAAATTACATACTGTCATCTTGGAAATAGTTGTTCAAGTTACAAAATTAAAGCATACAAAGTAGACATTCAAACAGTAATACTATTAACAGTTCTGCTCAACAATCTAACAAAAACAGTAGTATTGGTCATCTATCTTCCACACTTAAACATACATGCAGTTATATCCTTTAGAGCACTTTCTTTTGCTCTCTCTTTTACAGTAGCAATTATGCATTTTGGGTTTTATTACTGCTACAGGATAATTACTAATTTTGACACAAGGGTTATGTGAAACACTGTACATAAAATACATTCACGTATGCAAACTATAAATATTAATTACTCTACTAGTTTTAAAATTTTCCATGGAAGGTAGTGATGGAGAGTGTGCATAGTTCTCTAATAATTTTTTTAAGCTCTCTTGTCTTTGTCCTCATTATAGAGATATAGTCCATACATGTCACAGCACAGAGAACTTGAGAAAAGTTTAACCTGCAACCTCAGGAAGGCTTATTATATGGTAAAAAAAATATGATTGTAAAGGAAGTGAGACTAGGAACTCTGAAATTCTGATGTTCAGCATTAGAGTGTAGAACATACACTAATATAAAGTCACTAATGGCAAGTGCAAAAAGAAGAACGCCTATAAATCAAATCTAGGATTGGTCAGTGAGAAAGGGAACCACAGAGACAATATCCTGGGAAGATAAGAAGGAAAAGCCATTTGGGCCAGCTGCAGGAAGTACTGATCTTGGGCAGGACTCTTCTGCCTAAGCATTTCTTGTTTTGAGTAGAATTTGACTAGGTGAGCTGACAAATCAAATGTTTGGTGTGATGGAGACAAATGTGCACCATAGCACATGGGACTGAAAATGAAAGTAAAGAGATACAGAATTAATCCCATATATCACTACTTTCTCATGTCAGCTTTAAAGATTTGGTTTCTAAGAAACTAGAAGTGAAAAACTAGTGAATTAATCCAATGCATCATCACAGGTTCCCTTGGTGTCCATCTATAAATTCTGACTTCGAACATTACAGGGCACAAATTTAGTCATGTTAGAGTGTTTATAAATTGTACAATTTCCCTTTAGCTCATTTGTTGGAAGATTTCCATAAGACAAATGTACAGGTTAAATCAACAATAGCATTAGGCTGGAATCACGTTTCTTCCTAAACCAGAAAAGGAAAAATTCAACTCTTCTATTATAAAAATAAATTCCAATCCAATAGTTTTCTCCTACTCAATTTAGTTACCATATTTTGTCCTTGGGCTGATAATGAGAGTTACTTTGTCTTCTCTGTCTTTTATTTGTGGTGTGTGTGTGTCCACGTGGCTTTGCCTGTCAAAGGAGGGTTCCACGAGAATACAAATTATAGTATCTAGTGTTTTTGCTTAAAAATCCACACTTATTCCTGATGAATCATTGGGAATGGTGTTGCTTTTAATTTAAAATATATTTTCTGATTCATTAGTTTCTGTTTTTAATCAACCAGTCAGCAGGCCATAATAGCTATTTTTTTAATAAAGGGTTAAGTCTTTTTCTAATTCACATTTATTTGAATTTCACAATTCAAATAAGAGAAAAGCATATCAGCTTTTCTTAGCATAGAGACACTGAGTGGGATATGAGATGTTACATAGTCATGAGACAGTTGGTCTGAATAATAAGTGAAAACCACAAATCCTACAATATTTTGGCTTGAATAATAGATCATTAGGTACTCATAAAAGGGAAAGTCTTGATGATTGAGTTGGGCAGTACTCCTAGAAATGATTTATGGTACATAATTCTCCTGTGAAAAAAACAAACTGTATTTTTCCATACATGTAATCTTAATAACTACAAAGTATTTTAATTTCAATCTAAAATTATAAAAGCAAATCATATCTGTTGTTGGAAAAGGTGACTATTTGCAATAATGTGGAAAATCCACTTGACAGTCTTGCAAACATACGTTTGGAAGCAGAAGTTATTAACTTTTACTATTGGTACCAGAATTACAGCACAAATCCTCAGATCAAAGTACACTGCATACACTTGTTAATATACCCCAAGCTTCTGGATGGCCTGGTTATTGGGTGACAGCGCTATGCACTTCAGTGTCAGGGGGCAGAAATGCCTGTCACAAAGAACAGCAGGTAGCCATGCAATTGCTGTATCTCCACTTTAATTTTTTACAACTGCTTGAATTAGGAGTGAACTAGCAGCATAGAAAGAATACTCACTTTACCCTCACTTATTTAACAGATTTGAAGGGTATGTTGAGGTGAATTATTGTCCCTTGTCAAAATGGTCTAATGGCTTTTGGAGTTAACTTTCAAAGGGTAGGAGTCAGCGGCCCCGAGGGATTGAGTGAGTGGAGACCGCATTGGTTTCAGTGGTGAAAGATATTTGCCAAGAAGGAAGAAGAGTGGAAATGGATTCATGTGGAGTCCTGTCTAGGACTTTAAATGCTATAAAAATTCTTATAAGTCAGATAGCAATTACAGTGGATAGGAAAATGAATGGTTTGTTTTTCTTTCAGAGGTAATGCAAGGAAAAAGTGTCATTTGTGACTGAGTGAGATCATAAAAATGCATCAGAAATTTTGTTTGACTTACTTTATATTGGACTGTTCTTCAGTACTTACTTTAAATACTTCATAATTTGGTCCTGGGTCACAGAATAGCATAGCTTTCATTAATTGCTGAATCATAAAGGATATTTTTCTAGACTGTTAATTAATTACCTTTTCTTGATAATAGAAGCACTTATTGCCTTTAAGATATAGTTCATTGGACTAGAATATATCAATCAATAAATAAATATCCAGATTATTATTAGCTCTGAAACATAATGTTGCATAAGCGTAATATTGGCACTCAATAAGTAGTGAAATTTTTTGTTCTTTTCATTTATAATTGACGAAACACCATATACTTTCTTTGAGTTTTTAGCTTCATTTAAACTTTCTGATTTTTTGTGATTTCTTTAGATTCATGAACAACTCGTGTTTCCTAATTTCAAGGCACACAACTGTTTTCAGGTCACCCCTGAATGCTCTGTCTTCTTCAAAATGTAAAGTGTTCCCTAGGTAGCAGAAAGGAAATGATCTTAACATTATCATTTTTTTCTTTCTTCATCCAAGAACCTACTGTTCTTTGGAAATTACTTGAATGTCTTCTATAATCTGGGCTAAAGTCTCTTCCTGCTGTAATATTCTTTAGCTCTCTGAGTAGTGAGTGGAGCAGTAGGATTGGGAGCTATTAGACAGAACTAATCCCTAGATATTCCTCAACAACGTACTCTGCAGATTGCGGATGTAGCTTAGTGGTAGAGTGCTTGCCTACATTGCATCCTGCTTTGTGTGATGCCCTGGGTTTACTCTCCAGAGCCACAAAACAAGAACAACCTACTAAAGACCAGTATTTTCTACGTTAGTGAGTGCCACAATAGATATAGAAGATTTTGTGTATTACAATCTTACACTTCATTAAGTGCTGAGTTAAGTAATTCAGACTCCATATACTACAGAGTCTCAGAGAACAGAAAAACTGTGTCTAGGCCAGAATCATTTACTTAAAACTAGCTACCACTTATTTACAACTTTTGAAAAGTCCAAATAATGCAGGCACATACGTGAAAAGCTGAAAAAGCCAACACGAGTACTCAGTATTCTCATGAAAATAGTAGACTAAATGGGAGGTTGCTTTGATGCAGCTGTGATATTGAAAGTGTCAATTTTACTTGTTATGTGTAACGGACTCTGAATTCTTTTATATGTAAACCTCAAAGGTCACCTGATACACTATCAGGCAATTATTATGTCTTTCATTGTGTAAGTCAATGGTGATAAGTACACAGCATTACAGTTCAGGAATGCTCTAGTCTTTTCCTGATATGCTCAGACACCTCCTTGGTGATATGCGGGGTTTGGCTGGAGTAGAGAAATAAAGGTGGTAGGAGTAATCATACAGTTGCCTACTGTGAAGCTTTATTTATAGCACAGCACTCTGGTTTGGCTTTAAAAGCATTACATCCACTAAAAATTACACATAATAGACTTGGCAGGAACACAAGCTGGTGGTCAGACATGATTTTATCAAATAGAAACACTTGGAAAGTAATGTTCCCAGGATATCACTTACTCAGATTTATCACAGTGTCCACAGGACAGTAATCCTCACAGATCCTCAAGGCTTCTTAAATGCGCAGGTTTGGAGCTAGAGACATCCTGTGGCTCCTTGACAAAAAGAGTTATGCTAATTAAGATCGAAGTTTTCTGATCTAAGAAAAAATCAGAACCTGAAAGAAATCCTGTCATGAAATGATTCTGTCATCATAATATTTTTTCCTTAGACTCTGGAAAACAAGTTCTACGCTCGATGTAGACCATTAGACAAAATAATCGAAAAAAGAAATCATTAACCAAAAAAAAGTTATAGGGAAAAAGAAAAAAATTTCATTGGTAACAATTGCTATAAAAAATTTCTAACATTGTTTGAGATAAGATTGTGATTTTTTTCTCCCAACATAATTATTTAAGTTTTCTTATATTTTGCCTTTAAAAGACTGGTTATGTGTGAAGGTACACATAACTGTACTAAGCCTTTTTTGTAGCAGGTAAGAAAAAATTATGTGTTTTCTTACTTCTTTTGTTCTGCTTTTTCTAGATTGGGAATTGGAAAACACAAGGAATATCATTTATTTCCAGCCTGTAGAACCAGGACTTAGCATAATTGCTGGTCCAAATTATAAATTTATGGAATGTTACGTAGCAATACTGAAGAAATGAGCAAAATATTTTCAGTTATGGACTTTCTCAACAATAACAAGAACATCAAAATTTCCATAAAACAACAACAATAAATGGGAGGAAATTAGAGAGTTTTAAGATATTTAACTGACAGAGCAAAATGCCTCATATTCCATATTGGCATATACATTTCTACTTAAATGAGAAATGTAAAATAAGTGTTGTAAATTAAGTAATTTTAAAGTTTCTTTGCACAACAGTAAATAGGTGTTTTGTCCTTATTTTGATATTTTGGATCCTTATATTTATCATATGAACATTTTTTTTTTCCACTTTGACTTCAAGAAATCATTTTGCCACTTAGTCAGAACTTTCTAAATTTGTAGGATAAGGGTAACAAAAATAAATTTGCAACCTTTGAAAAGAACTCGTAAGAGAAAATATAGTCAATGTTAGATAAGAAGGTATATTTTATATATTATTCAAATATATCATTAGTCTTAATTTTTGCTAAATTTTGCATTTAAAGATCTCAGAAATATTTCAGTTTCACTTAACTTATTAGGGCATAATCAAATCCATGGCTAACCATATGTAGCAACAAATTAGTACAATTAGCCTTCATTCTTAGATCCTAAAATATAGTCTGTATAAACTTTCCACATTAACATAAAATATCTAACTAGTAAAATACGTGTTTTGAGGATTGAGAATGTGTATTTTCTGTTTAAAGATTCTCCTTTTAAAACAAGTATTGAATTTTTAGAAATTATTTGCATGCTTACAAAGCCTGTCCTGCATACCATGGTATACTATAAACATTTTGTAAATGGGAACCAGTTGAAGAGAATATATTTTCCAAGTTCATGCAAATAGTAAATGATGCCAGAATTTGAGCTCTATTATCTTTAGAACAAGAATGCATTTTCTTGTTAAAAAATTAAAACATTTTTCTTAATCAATAGCTTGCTACAGCAAAATACCCAACATGCACAATTTAAAGAAGAGGTTTATTGTGTGTCATGGATTTTAGAGGTTTCATTCCATGGTTGGCTGATTCCAGGGCAGGAAGTCCATGGGTGGAAAGATATGGCAAAGAAAAAGTGATTACCCAATGGTGGCCATGAAAGAAAGAGAGAGAATGAGAGAGAGAGAGAGAGAGAGAGAGAGAGAGAGAGAGAGAGAGAGAGAGAGAGAAAAGAAGAAGGGCTGAGGAGGGTGTATACCTCTCTGTCATACCTAGGTCCCCTCCTCCTAACAAATAAGCTACTGTCTCACCAAACATACAGTGCCTTCATGATCCAGTCACATTCCAAACACAAATGGCTTTTGGAGGTCACCCTAGTTCTAACTAGAAAACATAACAGCATTGTTTAAATGATAATATGTACTCTATATAGTTTTATGACCACTATGTTTAATCCTAGTCTACCTCTATTTGATTCTCCTCAAAGATAATTAATGACTTTTCTGTTTGGCCCATTTTCTTCCAAGTCATTTGCTGCACATTTAAATATATACATACATTACACTCCTAGAAAGTATACAGAAGCATGTTCTTTGTAGTTTTAATATTTAAATTACATACTACCATTTTTGTACTCTTGAAGCAATTTTAACTTCATCATTATCTTAGAGACATTTCCTTGCCAACATACTTTTACTTCTTCCTTCAGATATGATGTACTGTATGGTGTTGTTCAGTAAAATTATGTTTCCTTTGCTTTAGCCATTTAATAACTGATAAACAGTAACACTTTCAGTTTGGGGAAGGAGGAATGAATATATAAAGCAGTGGGCTGATTTTTATTAGATTTTTAATTTCCTAATGTAATTGAATATACAATTACCTATACAATGTATATGTAATGTAATGGTATATGTATATGTAATTTTATGAATTACCTAATGTAATTGATATCATTGTCTCCTCTACCATGTTTCTGTACATCCACATCTACAGCTTTGTTTGGAAATTGCGAAGGCTTTCCTAAATAAGAGTAAAGGTGATAATGTTATTATATCAATTCAATTTGTGATGCATTTATTTCAAATATTTACTATGAGGAACAGTCTAATGTAGGTATCATGGAAATTTTAGCTTAAGCATATGTGACATAGTAAATAAGAGTAATAGGCACAAAAAGAAAACATTTGGAAAAAGAATTATGTGATTTGAGCTGCCGGAAATATGCAAACTGTAGCTGAGTTACGGAGGAAAAAGAGCACTGTAACAAAAGAACCTGTGAAATGCTTCTTGAGAAGTAAAAGTCTGAAACACATTAGTTCAAGTACAGGGAGAACAGTAGAATAGATTGTTTTAACTCCCTCTCATATGAATTATTTTTTGATGCTGGTATTTTAGATTTTTCCTGGTGGGGGGAGCTTTCTATGGCATTTCAAAGGAATTTAAAAGTTCCAGCATTATGTTATGATTAAACTAATAAATCAAGCATTCAATCATTTTATAATGTCACTTGAAGAACTCTTCAGATAAACAGAAGGCAACTTTGATTTTATGATCCAGAGAAGAGGAAGCACACCATAATGTACAATAAGGGTGCTGGAAGAGAAATGCAAGTCATCTGGGGGAAACCACATAAGGCATCAAAACTCAGAATCAGGCATCTATAGCGTGGTCCAGGCTGCGCAGTCAATGGAGTGGATTTTAAGTGCAATGACAATTTAAACCAAGAGTATTAATTGGGGAAATTCATAGCTTATCACTGAGTAGGTGGAGTGTTTTAGGGTATGATTTTGGATGATGGATGAGGAAAGGGAGAAAGGTGTACATGGCATAAGGATGCTGGGAACATGGATGAGAGCACACTGTGATGTTAAATGCCAAGGTGAGGTTCTAAATTTAATACCATACGATGAGGTATCTTCCAGGAGTGATGATGATCGCCTCTCTCCTTAAGAGAATAGCCTTACAGGCTTTTTGGGTACATTAAAGGAGGACAAGTTGGAGAGATTGAGGACAATTATAGTAGACCAGGAGGTGGTACTTTGATTTTAGGTAAGAATATTATCAGAGAAAAAGAGAACTGGGCAAAGTTGTGGCACTAAAGTAATTAAATTCTTGAGATAACTTTTCATCTAACTTGATGTGGTCATAAAATAACAAACGAATATGGTAAAATAACAATCTAAGTGAAGCTACCATTTAGTTACATGCAAGATACTGTGCTAATCTATGTACATATATATATGCATACATACTTTTAAATATGTATATATATATATATGATATATATATATATTCTTCACAACAGCCTATTGTCATACCCGTTTTACTACAAAGGAAACCAAATCATGAAGAAGTGAAGTAACTTGCTGAAGTTCATATTATTGTTTGATTTTTGGTTTTTTGAGACAGGGTCTCATCATGCAGTTCAGACTGGCCTTGTGCTCACTTTGTAGCCCAGGCTGGTCTCAAGCGTGAAAGGATCCTCCAGCCTCAGCCTCCCGAGTGCTGGGATTACAGGAGTGCACCACTGCGCCAGGCTTGAAGGTCATATTAAAATTCTTGCTCTATATTCTTAACCATGTGGTATGATTAAAAAACAAAACAAAACAAAACAAAACAAAACAAAACATAAAATACATTGAATGCTGCTACATGCCAAGTCCCAATGAGTGAAAAGGCAGTGCTTCTCCATAGAAGCAGCAGCATAGAACCTCAGTAACACAGTGTGACAAGATTCAACTTGTTCTGTAGTCGGTTGTGAGCAACATTTGAGAGAAGCTGTACTTTTTATTTTTATTTATTTATTTATTTTGCTACTGGGAATCAAACTCACGACCGTGTGCTTGCAAGGCAGGTACTTATGCCGCTGAGATAAATCCCCAGCCCCAGAAGCTGTATTTTTAAAAATTTTGATTTTTATTAGTACATGTTTGTAGTACATAATGATTACATTTCTCTTGGGGCATTGGTATGTGTACATAAGACATCTTGATTCTTTCATTTCTCTCCCTCACCCCTCTATGCATTTCTTAGTTTCTTTTACTTTTGCAAAAAAGTCTATCTCCCTGTTTCCTCTGATTTATCTTTAATTTTGTTCTTTGTTTATATTTTGGTGTTTTTTAGATATGAGAAACAATGAGATATTTATGCTTTTGTGTCTAATTTATATTATTTAACACTAAGTGCACTGTAAATCATGGATCACAAACAACACATTTTATTGGAGTTGCATGGCTGTGCTGCTTTGGATTCTAGCTTTTTAAGAAATATCGTCATAAAAGATGAAACTTGGGTTTGTGATTATGATCTTGGCTCCAAGTACAGAGTTATAAGTGGAAATCACTCATTTCTTCTTGAAACAAGTGTGTCAGTGACGATTCAAACCAAGGTGCTTTTGCTGTGCTTTTCTGGCCTTGATAGAATTACGTGAATTGAAATTGTATCCAAGAACACTGTGGTGAACTCCAAATAGTGAACTCCAAGGCCCTATTAAAGAGTTTAAGAAAAGATGTGCAAAGAAAATGACCTGAAAAATAGGCAAAGTGTTTCATTTTCCCTCATGACAAATGCTCCACGTGACTCATTACTTCTGGCGTGGAAATTTCTGTCAAACTCTGCATCATTATAATATGTCCTTCTCCACCTTATTTATTAGATTTGGCAGCGTATGACTTGAGGCTCTTCCCCAAAATCAAATGACCATGAGAGGTCATATTTTGAATCAACTCAAAGCACTAAGACAGCCATTGGCAACATGATTTAAGACAGTCATTAAAGAGGACTTCCAGAACAGCTTCAGAAAGTGCGAGCAAGGGTGAGGTAAGTGTGTTCAAAGTGAGGAAGAGTTTTTGAGGGGCATTCATAGCAATGTCTTTCACTATAATAAACTTTTAAAAATTTAAGCATTCCCTGTCATTCTTGATCACACCTGGTAGTAATTTAGTTAAGACCCCTCCAAATGTAATACACTCCTATTGAATTTCTATCAGAAAATAGTAAACATTTGTGGAATATTTTCTCACTTAATAATTTAAATTTACAAATTCCTTTCAAGGTTGTGTACATATATAATACACTTGAATGTAATTTGTATAGCTATGAACATACTCTAAGTGTTTTTCTACTAGAGTAACCTCTAAATCTTAGAGACACAATGAAGTATAAATTTCATAATCAGTAAAGTGCTGAAAAGGGGCAGTCTGGCTATCTTCCTGGTTTATTGTTTTCTTGATGCATGAAAAACTTTGTGTCAGCTTTTTCAAAGAAATGAAAAAATAACAGTAAAGTGATTTCCTAAATTCCCTTCAATGTTTGAAAATGAAAGTTCAGTTCCAGATAACGAAGTTGAGTGTGATGAAATTTAAATTCTATGCAAAACGTTATATTAATTCACAGTTATTTATTATAATAAAGGAGAGGGATCCTTGGATAATTGAAATCCATGGGCAATTGAAAATCTGCATTTGGCAATATTTCTCAGCCTCAACCCATATCAAAAATTTTATTGGCATTATAATCAAGTAACAAAACCCTCTCATTTAAATTTCACTTCCCTTTCCTTTTTTATCGCTGAACACAAAGGGAAATGCTGCCCTAACTTCACTCTGAGCAGAAGGTAAAAAGACCTGTGTCCTGTCTGGTGTCAAAGACAGAACCCGAATGGCTGAGCGTTTATAGCATATATCACAGTGATACAACCACAGGCCTTTAAATTTAGGAATAAGGGGAATGTGGAACATTTTACAATAAAACAAATGTATTTTAACTGTTTTTTTAATCAGGTAGAAGCTGAGCTTTATAATACATTTAATGGGAAAAAATTGTTCTCATTTTGACATTTATACTGGAATTTTATTAAATAATCTTCTGTGGGCAGTGTCCACTGAAAAACCTGTTATTTATTGTTTGATTATCTTCTTAAAATATCTACATTTCAATGTGAATCTAACAGGGTAATGAAAGCTAGGGGAAAAAAAAAGCTAAAGAAAATGATCAAATGGGTAATACACTGCTTTTTTGGACGAATTAAGAGCAACAAGATATATTTACCACCCTTTTGCTTGATATTTTGCTTGATATTGTATTTTTGTAACTCCAATACTTCAACAATCATATGCTAAATGTTTACCAAGTAATCGCTTCTCGGCCTTTTGGCTAAGATCAAGTGTAGTACCAAGCACCTACTGTATTCCTGGGGAAAGAATAATACGTGGGAAAGGCATACTTCACCCTTTCTGCCTGATATATGCTCCATTTAGTAATATGGATAAGCTAAGCCTCAGCAGGAGGTCAATGAAGAACTCTTGCAATACTGTGTTGAAAACCGGCACAGTCCCTATGGCCATCCAAAATTGCTTATACATTGTTTGCCTATGGCTGCAAGTTTCTGCAAATGAAAACTTAGTTATAATACAAATTCAGATGGTAATGACCCCAATAGAAGCAGAGAGCTTAACAGATCATGGAAGAGACTGAGGACCTTCTAACAGCCTCCACACACGATGACTGCATGTATGCCTCGCCCTACGCTGGAGGAGAAATGAAATCAGAAGCTCCACAAAAACAGTTAGAATAGACTTCAGTGAAAAGATCCAGGAAAGACATTAAATAAGTAAACAAACAATAAAAACAAGCTTCTGGGAAGGTAGATGGAAACAAATATTAAAAGTTGTGACAAAAATTTCTCTACATTTCTAGTTTTCTGGAAAAAATAATGAGACTTGAGAAAACAGATAAATGATATCCACAGAAAGGAGGAAAATCACACTAAAATATATTGCCTATGAGAAGGGCCAGAAACAACATGTAGACAAATAGTAATTTGTCTGGTTGGAATGCACTCCAGTCTGGCTGATGTGGAAAGATTTTCTTCAAGCTCTTGAATAAAGGGTTCTGGAGACGAGGCTAAATGGCAGTAATGGAAACATTTGGGACTGCAAGATACTACACTATGTTCTGTACAGTTAGTGTTTTAAAAAATACTTTGACTTCATTTGTTGCCATGCTAGGGATTGGACCAGAACTTTGTGCACACTAGGTTGTTTCTATAACATCGAGTAACATTCTCAGCCCTAAAAATTTTTTGTTTTTGTTTGTTTGGTTTTTTTTTTTTTTTTTTTGGTACTAGGGATTGAACTCATGACCTTGTGCTTGCCAGGCAGGAGCTTGTGCCACTGAGCTAAACTCCTGGCCCTCCTACTTTGACTTGATATGTTAACATGTACCTATTTGTGATACATGGGTATGAAATCAATGGAAAAATAAAATGGTCCACTTTTTTCTAAATGCTAAATGAAATACTAAATGGAAACATTACAGGATGGATTATATTTCATAATTCTAAAATATATTTCTTTATATTCTTATACTTTACTATTATATGTGAACCCTCTGACAATTCTCTGCATTTAAGTGAAGAATATAAAACTAATTTTATAAGATAATTTCCCACTTAAACTGATTTTCATCTTTCCTACCAGGAGATCATTTCAATCAATTTTATTAGACTACCACCTCAGATATTCAAAGTTATGCCTTGATTTTCTTGGTTGTGTGATTTATTTTTCAGAATATATTTATTCCAGTAAGAGATTATGTCTAATAAAGAAATGATCTGATGCTTTATGTAGTAACCATTGCTTCCCAAACCTTCAGCACATGTGCTCCCATGAACAACAGTTTGTGGTGAGAGAACACCAGATGTCAAATACTAAATGGATATAAAAGCTGTAAAAATGGAAGTTAAAAGGTAGTATTAGTTTTTCACAAATGACCAAATTAGTAATTAAATAGAAACATAAAAATGGTTCCTTGAGGAATGGAAACAGTGAGTTTTACTATGGTCAAATATGTTCTTGAAGAGAGGCAGACAACAGTCTTAATGCTTCCTGGTATGTGTGGAACATTCTTTTCTGTGTGCCTGTTGAATAAAGCAGAAATTATTTGAAACCTGATAAACATGTTTAGAAATTCCTCCCTAACAGAATTATAACAGTATTTGAAAATATTGTATATGAATTCAAAGAGTCTTGCAAATTACCTCTGAACTTAAAAAAGGAAAATTTTCAAACAAGCTGCAATTATACTTTAAGTTCCTATCATTTTTTAAATCATGGAGATCTATACTACAAAGGTTAAAGATTTTAAATATTTAGCAAAATGTACCTTTAACCTTCTCTGTCTCAGAAGGCAATCTAAACTCTATTCAATTCGTTAAATTAATCCTTAGTGGCCATAGCAGAGTAAGAATTTCATTTCTTTAGTATGCAAATGATGCTATTAATGTGTGGAAATATACAGCACAAAAGTAATTTACTCATCTAAGTAAATTTTGTTCTGAATGTATTTTTTATACAAGCAATAAGGATTAAAAACAATGCAAAATTTAACCTGACAGAAATGCCAAGCATTATTTTTGTCTTTATAAGTGAAAGCTGTTTAAAAATTGTTTTGGAAAGATTTTGAAGCTTGTCTTTTGGCATAAAACTGAAATGAGTTGTATACTTTGGATATCTTACTAGTTTAATGGACTTATTTCAGTGGACTTGAATGTGATATACCTATTTATAGATATTTCAGATCATAGATATACTTGGCTTTAGGATGTATGTAGATTTTTTTACAGTACAATTTTGTATTACAGAACAGTTTTAGATTTACAGAAGTATTTCAAAAAGAAAAAAGAGGGTTCTGGTATGTTCTGCCTTTACTACTCCCTGTCCTTAGCATCTTGAATAATATCATACACTTGTTGTGAGTCAATATCGATACATTATTGTTAAATCAAGCCCATATTTTACCTTCATTTATTCAGTGGTAGCATTGTGGCTACCACTTTATATTTAGTTATCAGGTGTCAATAAGCTCCTCTTGATTTGGATAGTATTTCAACAAATTGCAAAATGAATTGAACAGACACTTCTCAAAAGAAGTGCAAGTGACAAAGTGTATGAGAAACCAGTTTCAAAATTTTTAGCTGTTAAAGAAATACAAATCAAACCCACACTGAGATTGAACCTTACCTCAGTCAGAGTGACTATCATCAAGAATGCATTCACTAATTTATAGTAACTAAGCTGTGGAAACAGTATAGATGCTCATTGACAAAACAACCAGTGAAGAAAATGTGATATATATATATATATATATATATATATATATATATATATATGCAACGAAATATTCAGCCAGAGAGATTTGTCATAAATGATACATTTATCATTTGTAGAAAAGTGAACAGAACTAGAGATGATCCTACTAAGCAAAATAAGGCAGATTGAGAAAGTCAAACACAGCAGGGGTCCCTTCATACATATCAACTGAAAAAACCTGAAAATTAAATAGATGTTATTAAAGTAGAAGAAAGACTATTACAGAAGAGTAAAGTGGCCAGGACAAGGGAGATAGAAAAAAAGAAGTGAGTAGTGGAGGAATGAAAATGATATAAGAATGTTGTATACATATATTAATATAACAAAATATGAAATCCAACACTTTGTATAAAGGGTATGAAAAAATACCTTAAAGAAATTCTTTCAGTTGACTTCTCAGGTTTTTTGACAGAAACTCATTTTTCTCTCTTTAGAGCACTTTTACATTTCCAGCCATACAAGAGGCTGTAAGCTTATCTTATATTTTCTGCCTGCTTCCTATAATGGCTCTTTTTATTGTAGAACAGTAGTTAAACCCAAGTTCTGTACACTAGATGTGCTGGGTTCTTGTTGCTATCTATTTATTTAGATCTTATTTAATTTTATCCCATCAGTGTTTTGTAGTTTCCAGCATATGGTTTCTTGCCTGTGCTGTGAGGCTTGTATATAAGACTGTCACTTTTGAGTTACTATTGTAAATCTTTTTGGTTAAAATTTCAAGTTCCTATTGTTATTTGCTGGTACAGAGACAAGTAATTAACATTTTATGTGTTAACCTTGTTTCATGCTATGAATTTTCTGACTTTCTCATCAGTATCAAGAGTCATTTTTTGGTCAAATTTATGCATTTTCACAAAGACAAGTACATTCTCTGTAACTACAGATATTTTAGTCATTTCTTCCCCATTTTGTATTTTTTTCCTTTCTTGTCTTAATTGAGTAGCAAGAGTTCCAGTTTGATGTTAAATAGGAGAGATGAAGAAGGACCACCTTTTTATTTTCCTGACCAGGATAGTGTAGTTTCTCACTGTCACATACTTTATTAGCTGTAAGTTTTGTACGTGGTGCCCATCAAGTCGTAGAAGTTCCCTATTGTTCTAATTTGCTGAGCGTTTTTGTAGAACCTGTTGGATTTTGTCAGAGTCAATAACATATCCATTAATGTGCTCATATGATTTACCTTTCAGTGTGTTGATCTGGTGGATTGTGGTGTTTGATTTTTGTAAGTTGAACTAGGCTTGTGTACCTAGAGCAATTTTCACTTTGCAATGGTTAAAATTTTTATATATATTTTTGGTAGTTTTCAAATTTTGTAATTTTTTCATCTGGGTTTTAGTAGTAAGCTAATGGTGACCACAAAGAATTATTTAAGAAATTTTGCCTCTATTTGTGTTTCAGAACAGATTGTATAAATACAGTATTACTTCTCCCTTAAAATTTGGTAGATTTACAAGTAAGATATTTTTGGACTGGTATTTATTTGGGGAAGAAAAATAATAGTTATTATCTGAATATCTTTAAAGGATGTGTGGTTATTTAGATTATTTTTTTCCTGTGTGAGTTTTCATAGTTTCAATCTTTCAGAATTAGTCATTAGTTTCAGTTACTAAATTTTTGTGCTCAGACTTTGAGAATTATTCCTTTGTTATTCTTTTGATGTCAAGGGAGGAGGCAGTGAAGAATGATCATTCTCCAATTCAGAGGTGAAAAATTTGTGTCATGGGCTTTTTTCTTAATTATTCTCACAATAGGTTGGTAGATTTTTATTAATATTTTTAAGAACAAAATTTTTAGGGGGTTTCTGTATTGATTTTTTCATTTTGGTGACTTCTGTTTTATATTTTATTTCCTACTGTTTGGTTTATGTTTAATTTGTTCTTCTTTCACTTATTTCCATAGGTAGCTTACCAATTTTAGATCTTTCTGTCCATGATCTCAGTGCTCTGAATTTTGTTTCACTGCTTCATTGGATCTCTCAATCTTTATAAATTGTACTTTTACGATTATTATAGTATTTAGATCAAACTATTTTGAATTGCTTTTCTTCTCTGACTCATATGTTCTATACAAGTGTGATTTAAATGTATAATATTGGAGAAAATTCCAGTTATCTTTCAGTTATTAATTTCTGCTTGCATTATGGTCTCAGCACAAATTTTGCATGATTTCTAATCTTTCAGTCTGGTTAAGTCGTGTTTTATGGTCCAATTGGTGGTCTGTCTGGGGGAATGTTTCGTGTCAAGTTAAGAAGAATATGTATTTTCCTGATATAGGAATTGCACTAAAAGGTCTCTTAGATCAATTGACTGATGTTGCTGCTTTGTTCAACTATATCCTACATAGTTTTTATGTCTGCTTGATCTATCACTTTCCAATGGGAATGTTAAGTCTCCAACTGTAATTTCTCCTCTTAAGTCCATCAGGTTTTTTCCTTGCTTATTTTTCTGTTCTGTTGTTAGATACATATGTATTTAAGACTGCTAACACACTCTGAGAGAATTTCACCCTCCTGTCAGTATGTGGCTTTGCTCTATAAACTTTCCTATTCTGAAGAATATTAATTTTGCAAAATTAACATAGCTCGAGTATTCTTTTAATTCATTTTATTGTTATATCACAATCTTTACTTTTTAACCTATCATATTGTAATATTTTAAATGAAGTTAATTTATACCTGGGTCTCATGTTTTATCCACACCAAAAAGTTGTCTGTTTGGGCACATTCAGTTCACTTAAAGTGATCATCACTTTACTTGGATTGATATTCTCTAATATTTACAGCTGTTTTTTATTCATTGAGTTTGCTTACTGTGCTTCCATCTCAGCCTTCTATGAATCTGTTGAGCATTAAAACGCTCCATTTTGTGTCCTCTTGGTGTTTACTGCACACCGTTTAAAGTATTTAGTGGTAACTATAGTGTATTTAGGATGTAGTTTTAATGGCCTATGACTGCAGAATGCTGTTCCATTTCTCATGCAATGCCAGTGCACTAGCATACTACCAAATCCTCTCTTTTAGTCTTTTTGATGCAGCTTATCTTTCATTTCATACATCGGTGCTATAATGACTCATACATTGTTGCACGCAGTGCCTATCTTCTGATAGTAATTTTCATTACTGCTTCTTATTTCTGCATTTTTAAAAGTAATTTTTTGGAGTGAAAATTCTAAATTTTTTTTCCCTCTTTTAATACTTCAAATAACCCATTCCACTCTCTCCTGGCTTACATTTGTTGGTCTAGATATATATTTTTTATTCTTGTTCTTCAATAGGTGAAGTATTTTTTCAAGATTTAACTACACTGTCTTGACTGTTCAAGATTTTCTCTTTTTCTTGATTCTCCACATCTGGATTATGATGCCTATATAAGTCTGTTTATTTTTTTCCTAACCCAGTCCATCTAATTTTCTTTAAACTTCCTATATGAATTATTTGGAGTGCTTCATTATTTTTGAAAATATTTTAGCCATTATTACTGCACTCATTCTACTTGCTCTAATGATTTCTCTCTGCAATTTGTTTCAGTTACTTGTATATCTTTTGTTGCATTTGTTTTATTTTCAATGTTTTTATTTGCTTATAAGTTTAAAAACTCTTAATTGATCTCTTTTCAAAATCATTCTTTATTGGCCCATGTTGAGGTTAATGACAAACTTATCATAAATATTCTTTGACTTTCTTTCAATACCTTTTAAAAAATTCCTAGTATTTCCTTGTGAGCCTTTCTTAGTTTCCATTTCTTTCATTACTCATAATGTTCTTGCAAGTTATCTACTTTTTGTATTAGAGACTTTAGCATATTAAGCATGTAATTAATAATTAATTTGCATATGATTTTGATTATAGTTTTTAAAAATTTAGTCTTATAATTCTAAAATCTGTGTCGCATCTGAATCTGATACTATCCTGGTCTACTGAAACTTCATTTTTGTCCTACACTTTAGCAAGTTTTATAATCAAAGTTGTATGCAGTAAAGGTTCTAATATGAGGTTCTGGGTTAACATGACTAGAAGTTGAGCTGTCTGTAATGTTTGCTGTACTTAGAGTTTTGATTTTTATTTTGTCTCTTCAGATGTGTTTTCCCCTTAGGTCAAGAAAGAAAATAAAAATAATTAGTATTGGTGGGGAGTCTTTGAAATGGACTTCAAAGACATAGTTAAATCTGGCCTCAGATAAATATGCAGCTGAATCTTTGAGCAGGGTGTAGACTTGCTTACTCTTCTTCTATAGGAACTAATGTTTTGATTGGGGCAAATCATATATTCCTGGAGGTTACTTGCCACCTTCAGTGCAGCTCTCAAATTTCCCTGGAGAAGGACAGTGCAGGATGTAGGAATGGAGACAAGAGTCAGAATGTAGAAAGCTGAGGTTAGTTGGAGCCTCATTCTTGGCGGGAGAAAAATAACTTCCTAATGACTGCAGTGTGTTTATTTGTATACTCAGAAGACTATTGTCAATTGAAACCCCTCTGCTTAGCAACTTGCTTGCTTGGCTCCCCTTGGGCACCTTATGTTCTGGGAACAGGGTAGTTTGTTCGTGTGGCTTGCCTCAGGTGCTCCATGTCCTCAGGGCTGGTCATGCTCTAGCCCCAAAAATGTGATTGATCTCTAGCTCCAGTCACTTCCCATAGTTGTTAATTTCCATTGACCAGCTAAGTGATGGATCAGATCCCTTCCTCTCAACTATGGAGACTGAGACAACACCAAACTTCTCTTACAAGATAGCTTCCCTTTTTCTAGCAGCAAATTGAGAATAAAAAATGATGTAATTTTCAAGACTCCTTGGTATTCAAAACTATAAATACAGACACCATTTTTATAACCTCAGAGCACTTCTTGGGTGGCTATTTTTACATTGATTGGTTCAAATAAACTTTGTTCTCACAATTGATGTGTTTCAAATTTTTTTCAGTGCTGGGAACTATCTTCCAGTCCCTCAGCTTGTCTTTTTTTTGATGCTTGCTCTTTGGTGTGCCTTGCTTTTTTCTTTTGTGGAAAGCCAGATATGTACTGAAAAATTAAAAGTTAATTAAATGTCTGTCCACTGTGAGACTTTATGTCTATCTGAGTATGTGTTGGATTTTGTTTTGTTTACTATTAACTATAGGTATAGATAACATAAGCTCAAGATTTCTCTTGGGAGCATTTTTAGCTCCTTTCTTGATTTGAGGAAGCAGTCAGTTCTCCTTAGAGAAAATCTGGGTCATGGAGCTCTGAAGGAAAAGTATACTATTATTCTGAATTCTTTTTGGTGAGATAGTGAGCAGGAGTGGCTATTACATATTTTCACTGAGAATCTGGTTGGATTCTATGAAACAAATACCATGAAAGTGTGAGACTACAACTCCCAAGACTATCTAACACTTGTGTTAATTATAATCACTCCCTTATATTCATAAAATTAAGTGTTCTTACCAGGATATGGCTCCACTACTTAACATAAGTTAAAACCAACTATGATTATTTAGTGTTAACTCTGTGTCAAGATTTAGGACTGTATGTTTCCCCTACAAAAGTTTTTTGATTGATCTAAAGAAAGTCATATATTTATCATTATGTTAAGCTTTTTCTTGGTTCTTTCAAGCTCTTTAACTTGTTGGTCCTAAAACTTGAAATCTTTGGCACATTTGGGAAGCAGAAGAATTTCACAAAATCATCAGAGGTTTTATTAATTTTTTTCTCAGGTACTCATTTGGTAAAAGCCACAGCATGGCAAAAACTTTACTTTCAAATTTCTTATGAATTGCAACCTTAAAATAGGTTTTGAATAAAATTTTAACTCTTTTAACATAAGGAGAGGAACTTCCTGGTTACTGATTACTTTTAATATCTGAGATATTCCTTTCAACATTTCTGAATTTCAACTTTGAGTTCTGTGTTAGATATATATTAAATGTTTACTGGACAGATTTGAATTCATTTTATCTAATGTAATCCTTTTCAGATAATGCTAGATTTGTGTGATACAGTTACCCAAAATATTAGTATTTCCAAAAATTATTAATTGGGAAAATTAACAGTAATATTGAGATATTAGATAACTTAATAGAGAAATATAAGATTTTATCTGAAACACTCTCAATGTTTAATAAAGTTATGGCTTAAATATGCATTGCAGTTACCTCAGTCCTTCATTTCTTAAATTGGCTTATCTTAATTAGGAGCAAAGTTGGTACATTTTCTTTCATTTCTTATGTTTTGCTTTTCTTATGAATTGTATTTATCAGGTTAATAATGGGAATCCATTACTTAGATGTGACTTAAATAATGGTACAGGCTGATGAACTCTCAGATTGTTATGTTCTTATGAGGACAGCTCCTAGTACTTTATGTGCAACAGGACTAAATATCAAAATCTGATGTATGATATTCAAAACATTCTACAATATGTCATCAATCAGTTGTTATAGAAAAATTTCCTAGTATATTCCTCAATTTATCCACTGAATATATGCCAACTGACTTATATGAACAAATCTATACCTTCTTCTTATGGAAAATCTTTATTGATTTGTACTCATCCTCAAAGATGTGGATAATTTATATGTTAATTCAATTAAAAACTGGAATAACACCTGTTAACTTAGAGATCTTCTGTAGACACAGGAAATACTGAGATGGAAACTCAGTTCCACTCATGCATTCCACACTTAAAAGGAGAGGCAGAGAAGAAAAGAATTATAATACTGTGAGATTTATGTCAGAGGACAATATAAACCCCTCCCTAGTTCCTATGTTTAGAATAATTTGGTCATTTTTCTTTGCATATTCTAATCTTATTTTACTTATGTTATTTCACATTATGATAAATTATTTTCATAATCTTTTAATTCAATATGTTGTAACATTCATGAAGACAAATAAAATATTTTATTCATTGTTTTATTTCCATGCAATCTATCATAATACTTTGACCACATAAGAGTTGTTCAAAAGGTTTATTAAAATAATCTTTGGCATTTTGCTAGAATTTAAGTTTTAAATTTAAAATTTTACTTATATTATTTATTGAAATAATATTGTTAACACAATGAATGTAAAAGTTTTGGAAGCTTTTAAATTTAGGACTATACAATGTAGCTTATTGGCAGATATTTTATGTTCAGAGTCACTTAGTTCCTTGTAATTAACAATAATGATTTGTTATGGAAGAAGCATCATTACAATTTCTTTAAAGGAAACCTAAAGCAATCTCAGTTGTAAAATGTTTCTAGATAATATCTTAACAAAACAATCTAAATATACTAAGTAAGCATGTATCGTGCTTAAAGTTTTGATATATCTGCAAACAGAAAACATAATCTGAAATTAATATTAGCAAAAAATGAAGTTCTTTTGGAAGTTTTGAGTGAGAAGGCATTCATAATATAAATCATAGTATGATGGAAACTTTAATAATAGTATGATGGAAAAATTATTTCAAATTGCATATTTAATCACTGATATTAAATATGTAACCTTAACATTACTAGGTATAGACCAAAGGAAGCTTCAGATTGGTAAGTTTACTGAGCATATTTCATTGGCTTTCATTCCTATTTGTACTGATTTTCCCTCAAAGGAAGTACAGCCCAATTGCTTAAAGCATATTGGTTAGAGACAGTAAGGTCCTGCCAAGTGTGAAACATTTCTCATAGATTAGAGATGATAATGAGCAAAGGTGTGGTGGGAAGAGGAAGAAAGAAGAGAAATAAGTAGAGGATGATGGGTTGTAATGCAAATAAAGCTGCTTTTCCAGGAAGCAAGCAGTGTTGTAAAAAGATCACATGCACATAATGTAGTTTACTTAAAACACGAATTGATGAATGATAGTAAGCATGAATGAAACTGAGTTTCTTTAAAATGTTTAAGCTTGATACTATAAAGACATATTTTTCACACAATGAAATGGGTCCTATATTTATTCACTCAGCATACATGTATCAAATATACATTATTAGCAAATCTCATGACATTTTGTGACAATCTACCTCATCATCCCATTTTCCTCTAATTTGATTTTTCCTTAATTTAGAAAATGTGCAATGTGCTACTTATTCTAGAATTTTTTGTGGATATTACTTATTTACTCTTTCTATTTTAATTTGGAATAGTTGCAGTGGAAGATTATGGTAGAGTTTTCCTGTTTGTGTTGGAGGCATTCCAATTCAGGACTTCCGGACAGCTCATAGTTGCCTTCTTTCAGTTGTTCTCACCTAAATGGTGTATGGATCCCTTCCTCTGAGCAGCCTGCATCCAGTGTTTGCTTGATGCAGGAGCACAAGGCCTGGATCTGTTTCCTGAATTTGGGAAAACTGTGAAGCAGTCATCTCAGCTTCTGAGCTCTCTGTGGGATTGCCTGAATAGTAATGGGATCTCAGTTGCAACTTGTGAGTTTCAGCTGATCCCCTTGCCAGTCCACTCCCTTCATCTTCTGTTCAAGTATTGTTCCCAGTGTATTTCCCTACTCTCTGCACAAAATAGTTCCTTCTCAGTGTCTACGTACAGAAAATCGAACTTAAAAGCATCAGTACTGAAATGGCCCAGGAGTTTTGGTGTAATTGTTAAGAATTTTACTAGTGAACTAGAATTATGATGGTGTAATTCTTAAGAATTTTACTGGTGAACTAAGGATATATTAATGATTGCATTCTTTCAAATGAATGAAAGGTATACAAAGAAATTTCCAACTGTAAAGATTTCCATATCAAATGTTTGAATATTTTTTTGGTGTTGTTTGACAGTGACTATCATAGGAAACAGGGAGACTGGCCTTATATCACTAGAAAGAAAACAGAGATGGAAGAAAAGGGGATTTAGAAAGAATTAAGATGTGTTGTATTCATATGCCAACTCCCCACAGGAATGTAACTTGCATTATGTTGCAAACATATACTAGTGAAATTTTTTAAATGAAAAAAAATGTTAAGATTAGTGGTTTCTTTGGCAGTATATAAAGGTAGCCTCATTTTCTATAGCTGGAAGATAGAAAAAAATGAAGAAGAGGCCTAAGGTTTAATTAGAAAGAGCAGAACTCCAGAGAAGATAGGATTTCCAAGCTTAGAATATTTTCTCTAGCAGTTAGGGCTTTGATGGAACAGTGGTACCATGAAACATGCACGCAGATATCTTGCTTTGGTAGGGATCTTAAAATCTCCTCCAGAGACTCATATGTTGAAGGCTTGGTCCCCAACCTGTGGTGCTATTGAGAGGCAATGAATCTTTAGGAGATAAGGCCAAGTGCGAGATAACTAGATTATTGCAGGTTGAAGAGATTATTAGAACACCAATCCCTTTTTCTTTATCTCTCTTTTCTCGCCCACTGTCGGATAGCAACTTTTTTGCCAAACACTCCTATCATGAAGTGCTGTATTATCGGAGGCCCCAAAACAGAGAGTGAAACCTCCAAATCTGTAAGCCAAAAATAATATACTTTCCCTCCTTCTAAGTTGTCTTGTATCTGGAATTTTTTCCAGCAATAGAAATTTCATCAACATGTATCTGATATAATTCACTAAATACTTTGGAAAGCAGAACATTTCCATGGTTTTGCAAGAGGGAAACACCTCACTGGTGAGGTCTAAATTTTTTTACTTCTGGAGGATGTTGCAGAGACTTCCACATCACAAGAAGACATAACGGTGTTTTGAGCCTGCTTACAGAGGAATGGAACTATCTGCCAATACAGCTATAGGAGTTAGTCAATGCAGATCTCCAGGAACTATGAGTGCACACATGGAAATGGATTTTGAAGTTGTTCAGTCAAGAAGACAGTGTGAAATAAATTTGAAAGGCAAAAATTCACTGATATCAAAATACTCTCTATACTTAAGAATTTAAAGTCCTTCATAATACCTCCAGTGCTATTATGCTATGTGGAGGACTATTTATAAGCTTGGACATACAATGTCCTACACTATATTCGGTGAGAATATCCATATCTAAAGTTAGGGAAGGGAAGAAAATGTTGAGAGGAGTGGGCATTCTGGGTAAGTGTAAGCCTGGGAAAACAGTGTAAGCCTGGGAAAACCACAAGCTGACTGTATTCCAAAAGGGATCCTGAAGGGTGGGCCACTTAGCATGATAAAGAATGATCACAGCATCCTGAGAATCTCAGTGACAGCACTATTATGTCAAGAGTAGATTAGAAAATGCTGTTATGGTACTGGGTTGCCTACTAGTGGTGGCAATGGCAGAATCTAAAAGAAAGAGCAAGCAGCATCAAAACATGGAAACAATGTGGACACAAACCACTGTAAGGGGCAAGATTAGAAAGTCAGCAAGAAGATCTATGCTGCAGACAGTTATTAAGAGACTTAGTGGACAGTTTTCATAGGACAGAGAGCTAGACCATCAATAACAGTATCCTTAATGTATAAAATAAAAATGAACCAAAAGGCAGAAGGCACTCATTCCAATAAAAGTGTATATTTTTTCTTCAGATCTGAAATCCATTGGCTGGAGAGAGTGAAGCTCTCTGATGAAAGACTGAAATATACCATTTGGCACGGATAGTAATAATTCTCTTAGTTTGTTTCCAAAAGGTGTTCTGGCATTTTTCTCAGATAATTATTTACTAGAGAAAGGGGAATGATGGTTGCATATAAAATTATTGGGCACAACACCTTAGTTGACAATAATGTCATCATGGTGTCCTGTTAGGAAGAGGAAATATATGATCTGTGTCAGTCAAGGAAGAAGTGATAGTTTGCCTAATTTTATTAATGTAAATTTTCCTAAAAAATGATAGAAAGTTGAATCCTGATTGGGTCAAATGCTCCAATAGGGGGAATGAGAAGGTAAGAGGCAGATTGACGGTGATAACATTACTTGGATCACGCTCAGTGCAGAGACACAAACTGCCCCCGCTTCCAGGGCACTGTTTGCTGACAGCCTGTGTTGGTAATTCTCACCAAGATTTGTCCATGGCTCAAGGAAACTGTTTCATTTTTTTCTTGAAACAAAAATGTAGATATTTTGATTCAGAACTGAAGGAATCTGCAGATTCAGCCAATTTGTCTCTTCCAAAATATTCTGCCACACTGGTGCTGCTGCTGTTGTGAGATAAACCAGGGGACCTGATGCCAATGAAACACACAAGCCAAAAAAACACTTTGGCTTGACTCTATAGCTTTAACTGTATGTCTTGGATGGTCTTTCTTGGCACTAGGTCTGAGCTTAGATACACTCTCTGGAGTTTGGAAGATCACCAGATCATTATCAGATGCCAGTCACTAAGAACCTACCTAGCTTTTTCCTTGACACACTACACAAATAACCAATTAGCACAATCATTTTCTCACTATTTGTTACATAGTTGGGTGGGAATTTGACCAGATCATATCTTCAAGTTTCTGTCTATAAAATGCAAGAGGTTGAAATCCTAATAATTATCTTCTCAGTTGGACATTCATGCCCTATCTTAACTTTTAAATTCATGTCCAGAGAAATTACATTCTATGTTCTAAAACATTTTTGGTGAAGTTTTTAAAAACTAGTGAGATCTGGAAAATATTTTCTCAAAAGAAATGGGTGCTCACTATCATATATCTGTAATGTAGAAATAGGACATGAGAGAGATTTTTTCCAAAGAAAAAATACTAGCAACAAGAAAACTTATCTCTCTGCTTTAGAGGTAGAGAGTCTGGTAAGTTTCAGTGTTGGGTTTTTGCTTATAATACTAACAAAGTATTCAGTATACTGTCTTATCAGATGTCCTTTAATATATGAATTATATTTTTAGTGGCAAAAATGCAAACTATGTATAAGTATTTGAGAATCATTTAATCAAGTGCAAACTAGACACCAGTATTTAAGACCTGTTAAAAAAGAAAATTCAGTTTAACAGCTTGTTTCATTTAACTATTTTATTATTTAACACAGTCTCACTGTTACCTAATGTTTCTTATAATGTTGATTTGGTTCTGAAAAGTATATTTTAGAGGCAGTTAAAGGTGGTCAATTTGCAGCAAAGTGAAATGTCAAAACTTTGAGGATGAAGATAAGTGAAGTCAAAAATTTTTTAAAAATTTCCCTTGAAATACAAAAATCAATTGTCTGCAGTTGATAAATATTTTTATGATTGTTCAAGTCAGATTTCAAACTGTCTCTATGAATGCAATCTCCCCGGCATATTTTAAATCTTTGAATGCCTTTATTAGGCTCATATATTATGAAGTGTGAAATGATTATTTAATGAACTTTCTCTTCTGCTTCAGCTCCTACTATGATGTACCCACCCACAAAACTACACTGAAGTGAAAGCAGTGTGTTACAAATAGAAGTTTCCTAAAGTCTGTGATACAGAATAATTTAAGAACTTTTAAGTTGCTATCAGGTGATGAATGAGTTCCAGACTGAAATAAGAAGACATCAGTTATAGCCTTATTGGAAGTCAGTTGGTAGAACATCTGATATAGGAAATCAGTGTTATAAAGTAAAGTCCAGAAATGCCATAGCATAAAGAGGGCTGTTTTACACAGACAGCCTTTGAAGGTTCATGACTTCTATTCCAATGGAGATGATATTTTTGGTTCATACATAAGATGCAAATTTTTGCTAAAAGCACAGTGATTGTAAAATCTTTGAATTATTGCAACAAAGCTCAAAAATAACTAAAAACAAAAATCTATTAGAGAAAGGGAGAAAAGTATAGCACCATGTAAAAAGAGATGCTATTTTCAAGTTTAGTAGTACTGCTTGAAAAATAAATCTCAATTAGACAGCCAAAATGTGTTGATTATTTCATTTTATACTTTTAAATTTTTTCAAGGGTGGGAATTTGGATAAGTGAAAACAAATATATAAAGGTAACTGAAGGTAAATATTAATCCTTAGTCTAAATGCCACCATAAAGCATTTTAATCAACTAATAGGAATAGAGAAGTATCAAGAGGAATAATATTTTATGTACTGCTCTCTAAAATTTATTGTTACTGATAGGTGCTAATAATTGATTTTAAGTATTATCTATTTTTTCTCTACACAAGAGAATTAGATGTGGGGATGGAAGTTTTTAAAAGGGTATGTAAAAGAGTATCTCTCTGTCTCTCTGTGTCTCTGTGTCTGTCTCTGTCTCTATTCTCTCTTTTAACTAAACAAATCCAATCATTTCAAGTTCATACAACAGTGTAGAAGACAAACAATGAATAAAGCCCATTTTAATTTAGAATAATTAATGATCTCTCAGTGTGATTAAGACCTAATCATATATATGCATATATATAACATCATATATATCATATACATATATACAGTTTTACATCATCTCTCTCTATATACATATGTATATAGGATGTGTGTACACATATATATGTATATATAGATGATGTAAAACTGAGAGTACAATTCTGACCACAGTGTTACCCATCAATATGAAACATATTTCTGGAATTATATTCCATCTTCAGTGACCCTTTGTATTAGTCTACAGGAAGATCATAAATAGAATTGGAAGAAAATTGATTACTGAAATGAAGTTACAAATTTCTCTTTTAGTACAATTTGAAGTATAAAGTTCCTGTGGCTCAGAATTCAACAATTCCAACAAACATGTATTAGACATTCATCACTGTTGCATTACCACTGGAGCAAACTCTGCTTGCAGAGTGTAAACATGCAGGAATGGCGCTACTTCCTGCCCTCAACTTCCTTCTTGCAGCTATGAACTCAGAAAATGTAAAAACAGTTCAATTAACAAGAATAACTGCCTATTTGCATCAGTTTTATACAATATGGTGTCATAATTTGAATACGTAGGTATTTCTAATCTTAGATTATTAGAAATAGTAAAAGATTCATTCATAATAAAAACCTAAACATTTTTTGAATTATCTGAGACTTTGTGCTATTCATGCTTCCGCTTCTCTCCAATCAAATAAAGACTGCATGTTGAATACTGGTGGACTGGCTTTCCATTTCCCCTCTGTCAGTGTGATTAAAAGGTGAACACATATTATTTAGCCCCAGGCAACATCCTGCACAGGCTCTCTGGCATTGAGTGGGGAATTATTTTGCAGTTAATGAGCTACTGGAAATATATCTAGCCAAGCAAAATATTTTATCACATTAATTTTCCACTTTAAAAATATATGTTCATTATTTTTGGCACATGAGGGAAATGCCAATTTTAAAAATCACTTAAAGTTAAAAATGCTTTCTAATTGAATGCTGTTGGTTATGGGAGACAAAGTAAAGAGCACGATATTTATTAAGCAGCCCTGTCTTGTATAGAAGCAAATGCACCTGTCCTTTATTGTTGAACCCTGTCCTGCCCATCTCAATAAACACATGGCTTCAAAGTTTATTTAGAAAGCATGATCATGTATTTTAAGAAAGTTAATAGTCATGGAGACAGGGTAGTTAAAAAACAGTGGTGATTGTTGTTTCCTTTCCAGTGTAAAAAGGGTATTTTTGCTTTTCTTCCAATATGAAGTTATTTCATGCTAATTGAAAAATTCCAAATGATATGGATGTGTTTTAATTGTGAGGTACAAAATAATGCCCTAAATCCCACTATGCAGAGTAAGTATAATCCATGCTTCCCCAGCCACCTTTGTCTGTTGCTACTTTCCTGCGAGAGCAGCCCAAGTACTCCCCAACCTCAGTCTTTTGCATATGTGATTCCCAATGTCTGAATTCTATTTCTGCATGTTTGGTGTGATTATTCCCTTCTTTCTGACAGTTTTATTGCAAGTCTTTAGGGAGGTCTCCTATAACCACTACGACCCAGCTTTACTCTGTGTTCTCTCTCCTATTTTCCCTTACTTCGTCCCATTTTCTTTATAGCAGTCTGCTAATGAGAATGTGTAAGTCACCTGTTCAAGTTCACACAGCTGGTCAGAAGCAGACTTGGGACTCATTAAGGCTCTATTTGTGTACAGCAGGTATTTGTGACCACCTTGCTTTGCTACTCTTTTACGGTAGACATGTGGTAAATATTTTTGGGTTGAATTTAATATATTTCCAGATTTTTTTACTGTGTATGTGTTTTTTTTTTAATTTTGAAAATACAAGAACATAAAATATATTGTCTTCTAACATTTTAAGATAGATGATATAGCTGGGGATTTAATTCAGTGGCCTAAGCGCTTGCCAGGAGACTGCGAGGTTGTGAGTTTGATACAAAAATAAAATAAAATAAAATATAAAATAAAATAAAATAGATAATATTAACAAATGTGTAGCCTATTGGTGGATATCTCTCACCACATTTTTATCTGGCTATATACCATTTTAATCAATTCTTATTGTGGGATATTCAAATGGTGTGTGTATTTTCATAATAGTAGATTTGAGAAATTTGTTTTGCAAAGTCAATGATTTTCGTAGAGTGAACTTCTATGTATGACATTATTAGATCACAGGAGAGAGCCATTGTAAAGGTGTTAGTCATGTCTACAAATTTCTGCCCAGAAATCTTCACTGACTTACCCAACGGGCCTGAGAGTGCCTGTTGTTTTGCACTGTTCCTTGGCATCGACTGCCTTATCCATGGTCAGTACCTTGTCATGCTTGGTGTGCTGCGTCGTCAGGTTGCAGTTTAGCTGAAAATAGTCACTCCTCAAACTGAGTAAAATCCTCACCTGTCATAGATTTGTTATCTTAGCTATATGACTTTACAGAAGTGATTTATAGTTCTATTTTTAATTAAATAAAAAATTTAACTGATTTTAAAAACTAAAACATTTACCTAATATTAGTCTAGTTCTTTATTGATTGGAAGTACCCAATTTTCCACTTTCCTAGTTTAAAAATAATTCGTTATTCTTGTATGTATTTTACACTCTTGTTCGTTCAGTTTGTGTTCTTTTTCTTAGTTTATGGTACTTGTTTACCATATCATGTTTTTTTGTCTCCCTTTTTTTCCCTCTTTCCCCTTACTTGTCTTTCCTTTCCTCCTTGTTTTTCTTCCTTCTTTCTTTCCTCCCATCCTTCCTCCCTCTTTCTTCTGTCTTTGTTTTGTGGTTGAAGGGATTGATTTTGTAGTTTCAGTTTACCTTTATGTAATCAAATTCACTGACCATCATATCTACCTAAATCCAAGAATAATAACCTTCAGTTAATCTGAAATTTTATTTTATATATTTTTGTGGTTCTGTGGATTGAAACTGGAGCTTCTGTACTAACCTGAATACCCAAACCTTTTTAAAATTTCTGTTTTTATTGTGAGTTAAGATTTCTTTGAGTCATTAAATTCCCCAGGGTGGGAAATTTGCAATTTTCCTGCCTCAAGCTCCCAAAGTCCTAGGATTACAGGTTTGTGCCACCACGCCTGGTTTTTAGTTTTATTTTTAATGCGATAGAAATTTAACCAGATTTATTTATTTATTTATTTATTTATTTATTTATTTATTTACTTTTGAGGCAGGGTCTCCCTATGACGGTCAGGCTGGCCCTGAATACACTGTGTACCCGAGGCTGGCCTCTCATTCCTGCTGATCCTCTTGCTTCAGTCACTTGACCGCTGAGATTACAGACATGTGTCACTACACTCGGCCCAAAAATTTAGAACAAGTTTTAAAAAGCTGCAACATTTGTCTAATATAGCCTTTTTTTTGCTGACTGAATTAGGGAGAGTGACGTTTCTTTGGATTATAAATTCCTTCCTGGTGATGGAACTCTATATGTCTAAATTTGATTTTATGCTACTTTATGAAATGTTCTGATGTACTGACAGATGAAAGTGTTTTACTATTTCTTTTTTTCTGAGAATTTTTGAGTTGTTCTTTTACTTGTAATTCTAGATCTTAGTAAAGAATATATTTTAGCATAATCTCAAAATAATTACCAAGACTTGCTTGTTGAAAGAAAATCACATTTTAAACAAATGCATAATAAATGGATGTTTTCATCTCCATTTTTTTCTTCCTCCCTTTATTGCAAAATTAACAGCTATTAAAAATATTTTGTATATTCACTCTTGTATAGGATGCATTATTTTTTCGTATATATTTTCACATTTCTGTCAATAATTATAAAGAACATATACCTAGATAATTAGTTGACCATTCAAAAGGTGCGGTATAATTTGTAAAAATTGTCAAATTTCTCTCTCGTTTTACACTTTTACCCATATTTAGTAAACATGCCCCTTTTCTGAAAAATCAGTTTGGTTCTCAGTTTAATAAAAGAAATCAATTACCCTCATCCTGAAGATACTAGGAACTTCTCTTTATTATCACAATATCCCTGATGTCCTAAAGATCTAATCTCTAAAGGAAAATTATCTATGTGAATTATTTTTTTCCTTTTTCTATTTTTCCTATGCTCTTGTTTGTGAAACACTTACCCTGCTGTCTAATTTGGTTCACACAGCTATTGTACCTTTCAGATCCATTCTCTATGTCTTAAATTTTCTCCATGGTTCTGAAAATTCTTTTTTTTTTGATAGCTAAAATTGAATTCAAGACCTCAGCCTTGCCAGGCAGTCACCATGCCAGTGAGTTATCTTCCTAATGATTCTACATTTTAAAATTTTTTATTATGTTTTGAAAATAATTCCATTTATGTATTTGGCTCATTCTTTGTATAAAATTTTTAAAGTAACTTAGCCATCATGTTAATTTCTGACAGTGCAAGTGAAATCCTTTCTTGTGTCAACTAGTGTTTATTTTCTTTTTTAGTCCTTACTTCTGTTTTCTTTTTAATTTTTTATTTTTTAATAAGTACATATTTGCAGTACATAACTATTACATTCATTGTGAGGTATTCATATACGTACATAACACACCTCAATTCTTTGTACGTCTCTCTAACTCCCCTTTTAAAAATATTTTTGATAGCATCTTTTACATTTACTTATTTTACAAGTCCTTATAAAGTTAATTTTCATACATGCAGTTTAACAGGTGAAAAAGACAATTATACTAAATCAAGGTACACTTTTAGATACATTTCTTATGCTGGATTACAGTAACTTTTTTCTCTGTCTTTTTTCATTTTCTATCATTTCATCGTTTTGTTCTTTGCCAATAAAATAACATCAGTCAACTTTTTAAAAATTTGTTTTTCATTTTCCAGCCTGATTTTCTAATAAGGCCAGTTGTCCTCTGCTAAATTTTAGAACTGTCTGTCTGAAAGTAAAAAGCACTTTTTATGATTCCATCATGTAATTACTCTTGCCATGGCCAATTTCTACCATGTAAATGAGTGCAAAGTTAGAAATTAATGCTAGTAGTCATTTTCTTGCTCACTGGTATGAAACAGATTCAGCACACCACTGTACATTGTCACATGCATTTCTGACTAAATATGTCTAACTGAGCATCATACACATTGTGGGAGAATCCCCCTTCCTCTCTGTATGTTCATTTATATTCTCTTATCTGTATTATAAATGTGAAGTTGGAGACAGGCAACAATCCTGCGAGGGAATGTGCCCTCTTTTTAAGAGCCTAATCCAAGAAAAAGGATAAAATAATCAGGGAATATAACAGATTTATAAGTCTTTTTTGTCATACAACTTTCTTTTACAAACTACCAAACAAAATCTCAAACATACTGGCCAGTCCTTAACTTGCTCTCTTGTGAGTCCATATAAATGATTGAGACCATAAACATGAAACTTTCCTTTAATAAGGACCTTAATAATCAATGGAGAAAGGTATAGTGGTTGCACATGTGAAGCTGTATCATTCTGCCCTCCTTATCACAACGGTTCAGTTTAATGAGACAGAACATTGCGCAAACCAGAGTTATTACAAATATGCAACAAAGGACAAAAAATGACAGTTCCTTGCGATACATTTTTATGAACCTTTGTCATCATGTTGTATAATACGTCTTTTGAACTTATTCCTCTTGTGCAAGTAATATTTTGTTTTGCAGTTCTAGGGACTGAACCCTATGCTTTAGGCATCTAGGCAAACTCACTACCACTGAAATAGGCTTCCAAACCTAACTGAAATCTAATAATCTTTGACCAAAGGCTTCTTATTCAGCTATTGGTAAATGACATTCTACTTTGCTCTGAAGGGTTCAAGTTTTCTAGAATTCACATATAAGTAAGACCATGTGGTATCTGCATTTCTGAACTTGGTTAATTTACATTTAATATAATTTGCATTTCTGAGCATTTCTAGTTCATTTAATAGTGTCATGAGGGAATGTGGTGCATCTTTGTACCACAAATGACAAATTTCCTTCTTTTAAAGTCTGAGTAGTACGTTACATCTTTTTCATTCATACACTAATGGACACTGATTTTATTCCCTGATCACTGTGAATATTGAAAAGAACATGGGCCTGAGCCAGATGTCTCTGTAAGGTACTGATTTCATTTTCTTTAGACATATACTCACTAGTAAAATACCAGGACTCCATTGTAGTTCTAGTTTCAGTTTTTGAGAAGCTTCTATGTCTTTCTTATAACGACTTTTAATTTGACCTGTTGTCAACAGTTTATAAAGGTTTTCTTTTCTCCATATCCTCACCAACACTTGTTACCTTCTTTTTGATGAAAGCCATTCTAACAGGTATGATATAATATATCACTTTAAAATTTTCATTTCCTTGATGATTATTGATATTGACCATTTTTATGTACTCATTGAAATGTAATAATTCTCTCTAAATTTGGATAAACATGCCATATTTTATCCTTTGTACTTTCAATGTTTTGAATTATTTCTCACAATTCATTTAATAGACTAGTTTTTGCTGTAATAACATCATCTTTTCCTTCTTTATGTAAATAAATTTGGTCTTGTCTCTTGCAAAATGTTTAGTCTAAGTTATTAAGTTTGGTAACTTGTGTAATTTCCTTCACCGGTCATAAATGCAGTCTCTTACTTAGAGTAATTAATTCTAATTATGGAGACAATTTTTTCAAAAAAAGATATAGTTGGTTGGCTTTTTCTTTCAAAACTAGGGATGCACCAGTAGACAGAGGCTCCTAAGTGTTATGACTGAGGAAACTCCCATTTACTCTTGAAAACCACCAAGGAATACATCTTACATTATTTTATGGGTTAAATTCGCAACACTCATTGGAGACAAGCATCACAGCAAATCACGGGAAAATTGGGCTTACTTTGAATGAAGGACCTTGCTTACCCTTTCTCTGTCTGGCAGTGATCAATCTACATCATAAATCCATTTTCTTTAGGGTGATTGCATTTATTCAGAGATTATGCCATATTGATGATAGGAGTGCCTGCTCTTTGGTACTCTAAATTTCTCTCATTTATCCAATGCAATTTATTTTAGATTTTGAGATAATTCCTCAGTATTGCTCAATGCACAGCTTCTTCTTGGCATTATTTTGCATGTAGTTGCTTGTGTTTTAGAAATTATCTTTTAGTAGAGAAGAGGGACATATTTTGCTGTACTGAACTTCAAGCAGATGAACTTAGAATCATACAGTGACATTTGAAACAACCAGATAGTGACTAGAATTTCATAAATTTAGTACATAAAGAAAAAGTTACTAAGGCTGTAAGTTTACTGTGGTAAATCTTTTGTAAATTTCTTGGTACTTGCTAATATCTAGGATTGTGTACTTAGCGAACATTCTTCTTTTCACCAATATTTGAGCATATTTTTCTATTTCATAATGTTTCTAATTACTTACCTAGTTTAGAATTTCAGGATATTTACTAATTTTTAAGTTATTGCTGTCCTATTTTTTAAGCAATATTATGATGAACATGGTTTTACCTAAGCCTTTATTTACATTTATGACTAACTTTTTACTAAAATTTTGTGGAAATTAAAGTCCACTAAAATTCTATTTATCAAGTGAACATAGATTTAAACAAATATTTCATAGTGGTATTTCACTGACAGATTCCAAATGAAAAGCGAATTGGGTTAGGAGGGAGAATTGAGGCCAAACTGAGGTATTCAGTAAGGATGATAATGCAGAGAGACTTGGTACTGACTCATCTGTATCCAAAGCAGTCACATCTTGGCTGTGGAAGAGGATGTAGGTTCTTTTAAAATAAGTTGAACAAAGTCCTAAAAGAACTGAGGCTTCCATTTTGAATGTTGATAGCTCAAAGTAAAGCATTTTCAAATGTGAAAAAGTAGAGGGCTTTTCTGTTGGTGCTTCATTTTATGTTACAGGAAATTAGAAGTAGTCTAAACATCCATCAACAAGTAACTGGTTAAATGTAGACATACTGCAATGTAGTGCTGAGTCTTAAACAAACATTAAAATAACACAATTATAAATCTGCATATAACATTTAATTGATTTTTCAAAATGAAAAAGCCAGACTTATGATACTTTTGTATAATATGCTATTTTTGGAGTAAAATAAAATGAATAAGTAAACTGCAAAATACCTAAGTATACATATGGATATGGAAAGGAGAAGTGGTAGAAGTGAGTTTAAGAAAATAGCATGCTTAGCTTGCCTACTAGGGATCCAATAGGCATTGTGTAAAGTAGATTTTTTTTAAAAAAATGGATGCGTATTTTTTGTGATGGTGGGCATAACTTTAAGAAGAAAGCCCTGAAACAATATGCTGTTATAAAGACTTCATGGCAGATAAATGGAAGACATTGGTTTTGGAGTCTGATTTCTTGGATGGAAGTTTGTATTAAATCCTGCTCTTCAGTGCTTTGCTGTTTAACTTTAATCAAGTCACTCATTTTCTCAGCTCTAAAGGGCTAATAAAAATGGCATCAGTGTCTCTGGGCTCTGTATATCTGTGATAACTTTTTCATTTGTTTGTGTGAGTATTGAAAAGATCATTACATAACAAGTAGAATACTAATTTTCTATTACTCATGTGTAATAGACACTGTAAATGTTACACCATTATTATTTCTGAAGGACGGGGCTCTAAGAAGGTAGAGGTAGGAGTTGGTAGTCTTTATGCACACATACTAGGTATCTTTAACTTATATTTTCCTACCCTGACTTACTCAGATACAGAGTGGAAAGCATGCCTGCTATACACAGAGAAGTGTTACAAACCGAGAAGCTTTGATATGAAATAACAGAGTTGACTCAAAAGGCAAAAGAGAGTTTGAATGGGTAGCAACATGAAGGGTTGGATTAGTAAATTAAACTTGAGAGATTATAAACATGAAATAATCATGAACAGCAATAGAAAGTGTTGGCAGGAGATCTTGTTTGGGTGTGTGAATAAAAAGTCCTTATTTTATACGTGCTGAACTTGAGGACATGCCAACCTATCCAGATAGAAACATCTATCATGGAAAATATATCCAAAAGTGTGCCTTGGCTTAGTATAATTGTCTTTCATGTTTTGTATGTTTTTGGTATATTACTCTGGTTGTATATATAATAATTAAATTTATAAGGACTTATAAATGAATGAATGTGATACTGGTAAAATAATAGGTGGGTGGAGAGAAGGTGAAAAAGAATTGAGATGTGTTATGCACTTGTACCAATGCCCTACAATAACTGTATTCATTATGCACTGCATAGCATATAAGCAAAGAAAAAAAAAGACAGAAGCCTTGAAGAAAGATATCCACCCTTAAAGAAAAATTATCCAAAAGGAGGTCAATGAAACACTTGGGATTTGAAAGAAAAGCATATGTCATTAAGCCATTGAAGAAGAAATTTAACTTATAAGTAATACTAAAGTGTTTTATGTGTTTTTTCTTAACATAGGTAAACTCCTTTAGTAATCCAATTGATGAGAAAAGAACTTTACATCAAAAAATAAAGCATATCATTTCTAGAGTAAAGATGATGATACTTAAAGTACTATCCTAATAATTAAAAAATAAATTAAGGGTCTTTCATATCTTATTTATTTGTATATAATTAATAAATATTAATTAGACTAAATTATGCATCTTTGCTCAACAGTAATCATTTATCACTCAAAAAAGCATTACACATGTTAATTATAATGAATTGAAAAACTACTGAAAATTGGAAAGAAATGTAAACATTGATTATAATTGTTTTTTACTACTTTTGTGTTTTGTAATTGCTGGATTACATAGATTTTGAGAAGCAATTAACCTAGAGGAATATTCATATCATTGGAAGAACTTTAATTTTTGTGTGTTTTCTAATGTCTTTAACAGTACTCAATATATCCTTGTGCACCTATTTTTACCTAGGCTTTGATCGTATCTAATATCATATAGAAATAAAGAAATGAAAGATCAAAAATTCAGAAGCAGGTCACAAACAAGTTAAGAGTTTAATTGACTTAAATGTCTATATAACTACAGTTAATCTACATGAGAAATGTGAAGATGAGAGAAAAAAGTGAACAAGTTAAATCATAAGTGATGAATTACACATCTCCATAACCAGCTTGAGATGAGTGATATGCATATGCTTTTTTATTTTAAAGATAAAACAAGAGAGGACAAAACAAAGCAGATCAGAACAGAACAGAACAGTAAAAGCAACA
>PVJX010013080.1:0-48427 GCA_004027295.1 Dolichotis patagonum | reverse complement strand
GGTAATCATCCCTAATTTTCCTATCAACTTAATCTGAAGCCCTTTATAACTTATACTGTCTTATTATGACTGATCTTATTTGAATCTGGGTTGTTAGATTGCTACTTTGTATTGACTGATTTTATTTAAATCTGTTGTGATGGATAGCATCAAGTCTAAGAGTATAGGCAACTACACTGAAGATGACAAGATTCACTAAAATACCCACTCTGGTTTGATTATTACTTGCTTTTGAAGTCTTATAATGTCTCTAATGCTTCATTTTTATTAATGTTGTTATATACTGCTGAGACACCATGGTAATCGTTGTAGATCATCTTGTATTGCGGTTTTATGTGACTTTTCTGCCTCATGCTTTTCTAGGAATTGTTTTGTTTTATCTTGCTTTGTTTTGTTTTTCCTGCTAATACAGAAATGATAGATATACATGTAGAAACTCATGCATGTGTAGAGCTTATAAACAGTTTACCAGAACCAACTATATAACACATGTTGAAATGAACAACTAATTTGAAGAAAAAGAGACACTACAATACCCAGTGCTGACTCCATAATGTCATGATGTGAAGTCCAACAAAGCTATCACTTTTTGTTCAAAGTGATCTTAGCTTGCTTTGCCTTGTTTAAGTTCAACACACATTAAGGTATGGACAGCTGTTTTGAGGAGAATGAGAGACACTATGACAGCCATTCTTGGCTTCCCTAATGTCTGGTCTTGAAGACCTGAAGTGCCCTCCTCGTCCTGCTCAGATCAATTCCGTACTATGTTGTTTCATGTGAATTCCCTGTATGTGACAATATGGAAAACTATTTGGAAGAAAACAAGAGTCAATATGATAGAGGGTGAATATCTCCGATTCTCTAGTTTTGAAATTTTTGTCTCTTACATTGCTTTCTTGTGATCTGCTTTGCTCTGTTTTGTTGTGTTTAATTTTACCCTTTTGATATAATTGCATGTATATTTGAGTGGGTAAGATGGATGACCATATTGCTGTTTTTGTCAGATCGTGGAGCAGAACTGTTAACAGTATCACTGTTTGAATGTCTACTTTACATGTTTTAACTTTGTAATTTGAACAACTATTTTCAAGAAGTCAGTATGTAATTTGTCAAGTAATAATTTCTTAGGTTTTTTTTGTTGTTGTTTCTTTCCTTTTTTCCTTGGAATACTGTATTGTCGCTACCCCTTATTCTGTTTTGTTTTGTTTTTTTCTCTTTAAATAAAATTATAAAAAAAAAGAAAGAAATCATTTCAATACTGTGCAATACATTCTACCAAAGGCACGTGCAGGGTGTTAGGAGGGCTTGCAGGACAGGACCAAGGTGGGCTTACTGGAGGAGGTGAAGGCGAAGCTGAAACTTTAGAGCCACATCTCCAGAAGCCACATGGATGCAGACGAGGGCAGGTGTTGTGCTGGGAAGGTACAAGCGGAGAAAGCAGCCTGTGAGCAAGCCTGGAGGTCAGCAGGGAGCAGGCACACCCAGAAAGCTATGAACAGTTCCTGGGTTTCAGTAGGAGGAAATCATGCGACGTGAAGCTGGGAAATTAATGACTTCTTTTCATATCTCCCAGTTGCACATAAGATGTAGATGAATTATAATTGACTATGTTCATTCCTGGATCTCTTTGTGCATTTATAGTACCATGCTACAGTCAAACTTGCAAAGATTCTACTGGTCATTTTGCTCCTGAGACTGCTCTGGAAGTCCACCAAGATTCTTCTGCATGGGAACCACATTAGCAGGGAACAAGGAGATGAATAAGGAGGAGCTGTTAGTCAGCTCCTGGGATGACGAGGCCCTCGCTTGACAAGGTTCCTCAAGGCCAGTGTCGCCTGCATCCTTAGCCTGGCATGGTAGTGCTCAGTGACTATCTGTTGAATGGATGAATGAATGGGAGTAAGTTTTGAGTTTGAGGAAGATGGATTTCAAGAATTTTGCCACCACTTCACCTCTGCCCTCATCCGTTGCTTCTTACTTCCCCCACCCTTTGGTTTTCTTTCCTCCTTATTCTTTTCTGACTGATACACTAGCATTAATAACTCATCCAAGTTTTCCCTGCACTTTTGTGGTTTTAACATCAAAAAACCTGCCTCCCTGGACATCTTTCCTCCCTACTCAATTCCCAGCAAACTGGGGTGTTTGTTACCCTTCTCATGTGCAGCTTTCTTTCTAAGCTGGGGGAATTCTGAAGATAATGGAATATTTCACTCACTTCAGTGGCAAGAAATCACTGGTGAGGGGAAGCCATTCACATAATTCGCCAGATGGGAAGGGCGGAAAAGGGCTTTCTAAGAAGGAACAGCACCAGCAAAGGCAGAGGATTACCTGTTTGAGTAAAATAGGGTCCAAAGAATGGAGAGCAGAGGGGAGGAAGGGAGAGATTTCTAGCTCTGAAAACAGATTTGTCAGTAATGAAATAGCAGGCACAGGCACATTCAGGTGCAAGTCCTGGGTGCCGAGACAAAACCCTTGTGGCTGCCCAGCTGAGGCCCTGTGCTGGTGCCCTCCTCCTTTGCTGTGAGTAATCAAGACTCCAAAAACGTCCCACTACTCCCGAGAGACAGTGTGATCCGATCTGGACCAGTTCCTATCTATTCTACTCTGCACTCGGTTTTTCCCCCTACTGTTCACATGAATAAATAAGAAATCCGATGTGACTAAACACCACCACAGGCTGCTTGATATAGCGGAAGGCTAATTTATTTTTGATCTGCTGCTTATATATAAACATCTGATTCAGAGTGTCTCGCCTTCTCTCCAGGGACTCAAGTAGCTAAGTTGATGAAACACCTGAAGATTATGCTGCAGAACTTGGATTCATTTCTTCTCGCTTCTTTTCTAGCTCTCTGCCCAGAACATCTGTTTTCCCTTGTGGATGCGTGAATTCATCAGCAGAACAACAGCAAAGCGACCCCATATATAAACACGCTCTTGACTGTGACACTTCAGCATGTGTACAGTGTTCCCCTACTCACTGTGGCTTCCTTACCTACCTGGCAACCAGGTTAACCTGAACTAGTGCCCTTTTTGTTACCATGGTCCGTGGAAATATACCTAACATCTGCACCACATTGAACTGCACTGGCTTTATGCAAAGGCCACTGTTGGCTGCCTGTGACACATCTATTCCCCTTCTTCCTTTCCGATGAACCACAGTCTTGTTCAGGTGCCACACGACCAGGTGCCTCCAGGACAGATCACTCCCCTAGCTGAGAGTAAGACCCCACCTTTGAAATGGGTGGCTAAGGCCTGGGTGCGTAACCCAGTGACAGCCATGGAGATAAGAGAAGTCATCTGCAGGCTTCTCTCATTCTGAACAGGTCATTGTAAGACCCTGTAGTTGTCCTTTCAAGACAGAAACTCTGCCCAACTGTACTATGATCACCTTTCTGCCACCCCGAAGATGTGGCCAGCCCTGAGGATGGCAGGTACCAGATCATGAGGTCAATGCTTTTATCCCGAAAGGTATTCATCCTGGACAGTTTCTTTTGGGGGGTGTTGGGAGTGGGTGATTAAAGGTCTTTGACTTAGCTCTTGAAACTAATTCCACTCAGAGAATCCAGTACTAATCCAAAATCATTGTCACTAATTTGAAGCAGCTGAAATCATGGTTTACGCTAACATTCTTGAACAACATGAAGTATTGGTGGCAATAAGATATTCCAAGTGAAAAAATGTGAGAAGTCACAACACAAAGACAGGAAAAGTACAACAGGGAAAGGTCTTTGAGAGCCCTTTTCACCCACTCACAGAAGAATTACCACTCAAAACATATGCTATACCTGAGAAACTCTGAAAACAAAAACAGCACAAGACAGATAGTAAGAAAGATTGAACTAAAAGAGGTCCAAAACTAGTTGGAATGGCTATCATTAATGTTTGACCAGAGTTACAGAAATAAAAAGTTGGACAAAAATTACTGTCCTTGATCATTGTAACCACTAACCATAACTTGTAACCTTGACTGAATTAGGAAACACTTAGAAGATTAGTAGAGTACAGTTCTGGGTGTGACATGGGTATTTCCAGAGCTGATTGAAAGGTAGACAGCAAAGGAAGTGGAGAGACCCAGGGTTACCCTGGTTACGGGAGGCATCAACCAATAGGCGTATAGCCTGGATGGAGACTAAAAGGGAAAGAAGAGTGGCCCTGAAGCAAGGCCAGCAGATTGCTGTAGCTGCTAGTTTCAAACAGGAGCCTAAAGAGAATTCTTTCTGTGGTCTGTTGGCCATTTCAGAACTTTGGAAATGGAATGGTCAATTCATCAGAAAGAAATAGCAGGTGAGTATGGTGGACTTTAGGGGGCCTGCAGGGGAGAGACCCTGGCGCCTCGGGACCTGCACCATGCAGTTGACTCGCGGTGCCAAAAGAACAAGGAGCCCCTCCCCTCTCTGGGGGGTGGCTGTGAGTGTGGCAGACTTTCGGTGGCCTGCAGGAGACAGACCCTGGCGTCTTGGGACCAGCCCCATGTGGTTGACACGGGGTGCTGGGAGAACAAGGAACTCCTCCCCTCTCTGGGGGGCGGTTGTGAGCCTGCCGGCGCGCAGGCTGAGAATCAAACATCTCATGTTGTCCTGTGCCCCATCCCGTGTCTACGCCCCCCTTAGCAAGTGGGAGCCAGTGAACTACACATCTGGTGAAAAGATTGGCTATGTTATTTAGTATGAGCTCCCCATATGCAAAGATAAGGACAACCATTTGGAAGAAAACAAGAGACAATATGACAGATAGTGAAGATCTCTGGTTGTCTAGCTTTGAAATTTATGCTTTCTTATGTCCCATTCTGCTCTGTTTTTTTGTGTTTAATTTTACCCCCTTTAAAATAAAATTTTAAAAAAATAAAAATAAATAAAATGGCAGATCATTAAAAAAAGGGAAAGAAGAAAGAAGTTGACACACATTGAAGAGGTCTGTTCCGCTTCAGAAGATGCATCAACTTACTGTTGTTGCCTGTAGACATCAGACTTCAGTTTCTTTAGTCTTCCAACACAGACCCGTACTGGAAACTCTCTTAGGTCTTTGATCACAGACTGGGGTTGCATCCATGATCCATCTCATTCTGTACCTTCCAGCTTCTTAGACTGAGCAGCTACTGGACCCTCTAAGTCTACAGTGCACAGATGGCCATTATGGACTCTTCTGCCTCGAATCCTGTAAACCCACCTTATTAATCCCCCTGTAGGGCCAGGGATATAGCTCAGTGGCATAAGCATCTGCCTGGAAAGCACAAGATCCTGAGTTTGATTCCCAGTACAAAAAAACTTCCCCTGTATATCCCCAGTTACATATTTCACTATAATAAGACAGTTCCTCAAGTTACATTTTCATCATGATGAAGGATTATCCAGTTATCCAGGGCCCCTTTGAAAGTAGTTGAACCATAAAGACCTGTCTGAACAGAGGCTACCCTACTGGACTGTCACTTCCCACAGATGGCTATAGGTACAATCAAAATTCAACCCAAGACCCACTAGCATCTCAGAGTTATGTGCTCCCCTCAAAAACACTCACCTTATGACTGAGAAAGTGCATATTGTATCACAGCATAATGGATTGTTTCCATGGCTTTCTTTACCACTAGATTGATGTCACTAAAGGAAACTTCTCTCTGAATCTGGAACCTAGTACAGAGCCTAAACATAAAAGATGTTCAATAAAGAAAGAGGGAGGACAGGAAACAGGGAGAATGGAGCAATGAACAACTGAATGAGGAAAGTTTCTAGACCAGGAATATCTGGTACAAATATAAAGCAAACCATGAGTGTGAACCACATATATCATGGTTTATTTTCTAATCATCACATTAAAAGAAGTAAAAATAAATTAGTAAGATTGATTTTAATAGTATATTTTATCTAGCACCACATCACCACATTAATCAATATGAAAACAATATCGTGAGATCTAAATTTTTTGTATTAAGTCTTATTTAAGTGTTGTGCATTTCATATTTACTAAGCATCTCAGTTCAGAGAGCATCCATTTTAGGGGTTCAGCAGGCACATGTGGCTGTGGGCTGCCAGACTGATCAGGGCAGCTCTAGACTCTGCAGAGCTTCTCAGGGGTCTTTCCCTGCAAGAGTCCCATGTACTTCTCAGGGTCCAGCTCGCCCCATGACGCCACCCCAGATCGAAAGCACTCCTCATTTACTCAAGCTTAGAAAACGCATCATCCTGTCTCCCAAATTCCTGCCGTAAAATTTCATTAACTTAGTGCTATCAGATGTTAATCCGCTTAAGAGCTAACATTCCCGTGTAACATCCTGATTTTTAATAGGTGTTGGAAATAAAGACTCTGTCTTCCTACTAAAAGGTTCATACATATTCTATATTGACAAAGAAATATGAAAAGGAACCTCAGCCAGCCCCTTTTACGAAGGCGCCTCACCAAGTTGCTGGCACACTTGAAGACACCATTATCTGTCTCCAGGGCCCCAGTGCCCAACACTGTGTCTGGTCTGGAGGGAGTACAGTAAACACTGACATCAAATCCCTTTGAAATTAGTGAGAACCCTGTGTGAGAGCTCAGCCACAGGTAGTTAGGGTTACCGGGCAGGAAAAAGAAATTCATGGGGCATGACGAACATTGCTCTTAGGCTTTTAAGTCAAAAAGTCAGTCTTTTATTAGAATATAGGAGAAACAAAATGACATAGTGGGAAGAAATAAGATGGCATAAATCCTTTACAGGCCATGAGTGTGAGAGGAAAGTGTAAACTTGCAGGGATTACGGGAGAGGACATGTACACATTCCTTCAACAAGTATTTCTTAGCTGCTGTGATACACCAGGCTCAGTGCTTGGCACAGGCCACAAGATGGAAGGCATTAATCCTATCCTAGAGGAGTTCTGGGCTCAAAAGAGAAGGATGTGAAAATAAGCAGCTTCTTAACTGTGATGTGATGAAAGCTGTCCTTCCATGAGGGCATTGATGAAGAGAAATGTGGAGGAAGAGGAAGAAGTAACTATGGAGGGAATTCTTCAGTGGCTTCATACAGGAAGGACTTGAGGGATGAGTAGGTCTCTGCCAGTTAAATTTAATCTGTGCAAAGGTTCAGAAGCAAGAAAATACACAGAATATTCTAGAAAGGAGAGCCATTCAGAGTACATGGAGCAGAGCCTTGGATAGCAAGTGGAGAGTGGCAGGAGATGGTGCTGAGAAAAGCAGACTGAGCCCAGTCCACAAAGGACCTTGCATGCACCACGGGGGGATTAGAGCTCCAGCCTAAACGTGCAGTGAGACCAGTCAGAGCTTAAAGTGGGTACATGACAAGAAGGATTTCTCTGCCTCAAAGAAGTTAGAATATGGCTTGTTTGGGCCAACCAAAGGGGAGCAGAAGTGACATAGGTCATTGCCGACAGACACTTAACACCCAGCGAGTGCTCTGTCATGGTCTATTTTCTAGCTAGTGACCAGAAATTTTAAGATAGTGGCTTTTCTGTCACCTGATTCCTGAGTGATTTCTGTGAACAGAGCCCTCCTGCTGAATGGCAGTAAACCAACTCGTAGCAATGGTAAGAAACAAACCTCTGCTGTTTTAGTCACTTTGATTTACAGACTGTTTATTACTGTGACAAAACTGCAGGTCACACTGACTGATGCCACGGAATGGTAGCATGACCAGATCCATATTTTTAAAAGGAGATGGCTGGTGACACAGAGGATGGACCACAAGTGAAGAGGAAGTTAATTCCAGGCAAGGAAGCCAATAGAGAGAGAGAATCCAGTAGTCCAGGAAAGAAATGATAAAGGCTTAAATTTAGAGCAAAAATAGTGGAGGTGAAGAAAATTAGCTGCACTTAAGAAATACTTCAATTGCATTATCAACAACAATTTAGTAAATAAAAACATGTGGTTTATAGATGTGTTCAGCACCTATTCCTATACACAGATTGCCAAAACTGATCAGTTTAAATAATGAATAAATACATATTATCTCTCATATTTCTGAGAGTTGGGAAGTCCAAGAAGAGCTCATCAGGTGGTTCTGACTCAGGGTCCCTCATGAGGTTGCCCAGGACCCATCCGAAGGTCTGTCTGGGGCTAAAGGACCTCCTTCCAGCATGGTCCTATGTGTGGCTGCTATATCAATACCACTTGTCAGCAAGAGGCTTTAGATCCTTGCCGTGGGGACACTGCCCTCTAGTGCTGCCTGAATGTCCTCAAGACATGGCAGCTGGCTTCCCTCAGAATGAATGACCAGAAGAGGACATAGCAAAGTGACCATTTCCTTCATGACCTAGCTTTAGAGGCCACACGCTATCCCTTTCAACATACGCTTTAATCACATAGAACAATCACGATACAGTGTAGAAAGCGACCACAAAAAAGATGTGAATTCAAGGAGGTAAAGAGAATCAGCAACCAGCCTGAAGCCTGACTTCCACAACGAGTAAGATGGAAATAAAGAAGCTGATGAAGTAAAGAGTAGAGGGAGGAGACAGGTCAATTTTGGACATGTCACTTGGAGAATCCAAAAAATCATACAGACAGGGATGACTAATCATCATTTGAAAATAAGAAGCTCCTAAGAGAGGCCAGAGTTGAAAATTTAGGAGGCAATATTATCTAAGGACGGAGGGAGTGTCAGCAGAAAATTATGTGATCCAGGAAGTGTGTGCAGAAAGAAAAAAGAAACAAAATACAAGGAACAGAACCTACATACAAGCAACAGAGAGCCTGGTGTTTAAGGGATGGGAAAACAGGTAAAGTCAGAAAACGACACAGTACGGAAGGTAGCAGGGAAGCAAGCAGAGAATAACAGTTGTTCAGTCAGGACAGGGAATGAGGAAGACAATTCTTTTAGGGTTTCAGAAGCCAGGCTGATCATAAAGCAGCTGATCAACAGGAAACTGAAACAAGACCCCTGGATTTCACAGTGAAGGTAAGTAGCCATTTAGTAAGTGGTCTTAGTTGAGGTGGGACAGAATGGTGGGGCTCCCCAAAATGCATGGTTTTGCTATTGAGATTAAGCCATCTTCTCTTGCAGTGGCAGTAGCTTCCCACATAAGGGTCTCACAGCACCATACTTTGAATATGAATCAACCACCACTCTCCCATTATATAAGACTAATTACATACAGTAATGAAATACTCTTTTCACCATGGGTCTATCGTGCTCTGTCAATTTGTGATAGACAGTGAATGTTCATGCCAAACACATCTCCTTTTCCCAAACAGCCAGGCCTGCAGAAGGCAAGGGTGCTAGCAAGTTTCTGAAGGTGAACTATGGCTTGGTAGCTAATGCAAGGGTCTAGGATTATAAGATGTGAGCTCACAAACCCAGAATCGCACGGATCAGAGAGCAGTAAAGTGAGATCATCTTGCTGGGTTTTCTTTTTTTGTTTGTTTGTTTAATTTGTATTAGCCCATGTTTGCAATGCACAATAATTACATTCCTCTTGGGTAGTTGGTACCGGTACAGAACACATCTTCATTCTTTCTACTCCTCCTTTCTCTCCCTGCTTCTGCCATTTCTTGGTCCCCTTACCTTCTACAAAAAAATCTTTCTCTCTGTTTCCTATTATCTATCTTTTGTTTTGCTCTTTAAATGATTGATGCCTTAGGTTTCTCATTTAAGAGAAACCATGCACTATTTAAGTCTTGTGTGTCTGATTTATTTCACTAAATATTATGGTTTCAAGGGGCATCCATTTTCCTACAAATGACTCATAATTTATTCATAGGTGTCACTGACTTATCCTTCCTGCTGTGGAAGGTGACGATGACGTTTATCAAGCAGTCTCACCTACAACCTTCAACAGTCGCTTTACTCTGAGAACTGATCTCTTTATCTTTGGACTGTAATATCTAAGTTATAATAGTGAGGAGAAGCATCTGGTCCTACTTCAGAGAGGAAACTCTGTTCTACTTTAGCAATATTTTCCCAGTTATAATTTAATATTCAGAATTTTATACAGCTCTGGGGGTGATAATAGATAAGTAAATGACTATGATACGCTAAATTCTCATTTTCAGAATGAAAATGAAAACCTGATCTTGGTGCCTACTATTTTCCAATTCTTCCCATGATCTGTTGCAACATATCATGATACAACAGAAACTGTCCAGGGGCCAACAAGATACTGACTCCTGTTGTGTGTATTTAGAAACAGTTCATGGAACACAAGAAATCAGAAGGTTAAAGTTTTGCATATTTTTAAAGACCCTCAGTGAGGCCTAACACCTTGAAAAATAAATTAGAAACAAAGGAGGATTTGCCTATCTTAACTTTTGGCAAAATAGGACACAAAATCAACACTGAAAAAATCAATTGCTTTTCTATACATCAATAATGAACTAGCTGAAAAAGAAATCAGGAAAGCAACTCAATTAGCAATAGCTTCAAAATAAAACAAAATTAACCTAACAAAGGAGATTAAAAAAAAAACTTTACAATGAAAATTACAAAATACTGAAGAAAAAAATTGAAGAAGACACTGGAAGATAGAAAGACATCCCATGTTCATGGATTAGCAGAATTAATACTTTTAAAATGTATATATGACCAAAAATGATATACAAATTCAATGCAATATAAATCAAAATTTCAGGCCAGTGGTAGTAGTGCATGTCTATAATCCCAGCACTCATGAGGCTGAGGCAAAAGGACTTCCTCAAGTTTAAGGACAACCTGGGCTACATAGTGAGTTCAAGGCCAGCCTGGACTCCATGGGGATACCGTGTCTCAAAAAGACAAAGAATAAATAAATAAATATTCCAATGACGTTCTTCACAGAACCAGAAAAAAACACTTCTAAAAGTTATATGAAGACACAAACAAAAAAAAACTAGAATAACCAATCCTGAGTCAAAAAAGCAAAGTTAGAGACAACACAATACCTAAACTAAAATTAAATCACAAAGCCATACTATAAAAATAGCACACTACTGCCACAAAAGTAGCCAAATAGACAACTGGAATCAAATAGAGTACAAAAGAAAAACCCGTACTGCAAATTTCCAGCTTTAACAGCTCCTTATATACAACTACAATCATCTGGTTCTTGATAAAAGAGCTAAACACATCTTGGAGGAAAACAGCTTAAACTATGCTTTGTAAAACTGGCTGCCTACTTATAGAAGATTGAAACTAGATCTCTACTGCTCATCCTGTATAAAAATCAATTCAAAATTGATCAAAGAACTAGGTACAAAACCTAAAACTCCTAGATGGAAGCATAAGGAAAGCATAGGCACTGGCAAAGACTTCCTAAGTAGAATTCCAATTGCACAGAAAATAATAGCAAGAATCAACAAATGGGACGACATCAAATTTAAATTTTCTGCATAATAAGAGAAACACAAAGAAGAGTTAGCTACAGAATGGGAGCAAATCTTTGCCAGCTACTCTTCCCACAGAGAATTAATATCTAAAATATATTTTTAAAACTCAAAAATTTAACACCAAAATATCAAATAGCCCAATCAATAAATGGGCAAATGAACAGATACTTCTAAATAGGACAAATGGCCAATAAGTATATGAAAAACTGTTCAACATCTTTAGCCATTAGAAAAATGCAAATCAAAACTACAATGAGATTCTATCTCAGCCCAGTCAGAACGGTCAGCATCAAATCACAAAACAGCCTTCCATGGTGGCACACGCCTGTAATCCCAGCCCCCTGGGAGACTGAGGAAGGAAGATCACAAATCAGAGCCCATCCTGGGCGACATAACAATTTAGCAAAATCCTATCTCAAAGTTTAAAAAAAGCTGAAAGTAGAGTTCAGTGTGAAGGTCCTGGGTTCAATTCCCAGTTCTGGAAAAACAATACAAAACATAAATGCTGCAGAGGATGCTGGGGTTGGGGAAGGAATCCTTCCGCATGGCTGTGAGTATGTAAATTAGTACAGTCGCTGTGAAAATCAGTGTGAAGTTGCCTCAGCAAAACTAAACACAGACTTATTACCCGACCCAGCTATACCACTTCTTAGTATATACTTGAAGGATTTAAAGTCAGCATACTTTGAAGGATACCTGCATACTGTGTTAACTGTGGCACAATTTATACCTGCCAAAATATGGATCCAGCCAAGGTGCCCATCAACAAGTGAATGGATAAAGAAATGTGGTATATACACATATCGGAGTATCATTCCGACCCGAGGAACAAAATTACATCATTTGCATGAAAATAGAACTAGCTCGTCGTATTCAGCAAAACATCCCAGACACAGACAAGTATTGCTTATTCTCCATTTTTGTGAAATCTAAAAAGATGACCTGATATTTACCATGTAACACCCTCACATGTTTGTGCTATGAAGGACAGAAAAATGAAATGAAATTCTCACCTTCAAAATCTGGGACGATTCCATTGTACATAGAAATCATAACATAAGGCAGAAGGTGATGATTGCATACGACAGTCATAGACACAATGACATAAAAATGCGGAGGAAATAGGTCAGTTCGTGCTAGAAAGAATCAAGCAAGACTTGAGCTTGACCTTAAAGAATACATAGAATTTGGATTTCCAGAGATCAGAAAAAGAATTCCAGTTGAGTGAAGAGTAGCAAGAAAGTACAATAAATATATTCATACAATTCTCAGCATGTCAGAGGCCCCTCAGATGACTTTGTTACAGATGTATTTTACAAATCTTAATAGAAAAAAAGATTGGAAAGAAAAAAGTACAAAAAGGCTAGTAACAGTCATCTCTAGGTGGAAAAAATTGCTTTTGTATATTTTTCAAGTTTTCTTTAAAGAGCTGCATTGTTTTTAAACTAAGAAAAATATTTTAAATTTTCAACAAAGTTGTCACTAAAAAGGGGAAAATATAAATTTTTCAGATACAGAAGTATAACTGAGACAACTGTAATCATGGCAGTTATGCAGTGGAGGAAGAAAATGACCAGGACGAGCTGATAGATCTGAGGGGTCCTGCAGATTTGCACTCAGATTTTAGTCTCTACATTAGGGCCTTTCTTTTAAGCAAGCCACATCTGCCCTCTGCTGGTGAAGCCAAAGTTACAAAAGACAAGAATTTGCCTTTCCCATCTTACACACACACACACACACACACACACACACACACACACAGAGAGAGAGAGAGAGAGAGAGAGTAAAATAAACACTCTGATCTCACAGGTATCGGTTTTATTACCCTGACAGATTTTTAATGTATTTAAGATACTCCTACATCAGAAAAAAAAAAAGCCCTTTTTTCTCTCTTCCTTATGGGCCAGTACAGGTGACTTGGAAGAGCCATCCAGTCCAGACACCAGGCAGTAGGACAGGCTTGATGTAGCTTGTAGGATGTGGTACCTGCAGAGTGCTTGGGGCTGATTAATGGCTTTGCAAAAGATGGCTTGCAGTCACCTACACAGAAATCAGCCCAATGCATCTCCCAAAGAGCTCTGAGTAGAGTTTTTACTGAATTAGGCTGAATTCTCAACCTCAACCCTACTAGCTTTCAGAACTGGATAATTCTTGTTCATTGGGCTGTCCTGTACAGTGTAGGATGCATAGCCTTATCCCTGGCCTCTACCCACTGCATACCAGCAATGCCCTCTGTTGGAGCTGTTGAAGCTGAATATACGTGCAGGGCCGTGGCGTGACCCAAGCCTGATTGAACTGAGAACGAGGAGACACCTCAGGGGGCAAGATGGGCCACAGCTGAGGCCACCTAGAGACTTCTGGATAGTTTTCCTTAATTAGCACCATCTGTTGTTCTGAGGGGCCCTTGAACCCCTCCAAGATCCTGTTCAGGTTTCCTCCATTGTCCACTCAACTCCTTGCTTGTTCTGATTAAATATGGGCTGCCTAGTGTCAGGTGGCCAGGCGGCCAGCAGAGTTACAAGCTCTGCCAAGGATCTCACTCCTCCTGCAGCCCTAAAGACCATGCCGTATGCCTCATTCCTTTGAGCCTTAGCCGTGCACCCTTTTGGGGGACTGGGGGTTTAGGTACAGACCCCAACAGTTCTCCTTTCAGATGAGACAATCAAAAATACCTCCAGACATTGCCAAACACCCCTTGCCCATATCAGAGAAGAGTGGGGGGACAAAGTAGCCGCGGGGTGGGAGCCATAACTTTAGACAGTGCTACGACAGCAGAGTCAGGTTTGCTCTGAGTACAATACAGAGACCATATGATTTTGTAGAGCTTTCATTTCCTTTTGAACCCTGGAGGTATCTACAAACCATCATTCTTCTTGTGTGCATATACACAGGAGTGGCAAAGACAAGAATCTTTCCTGTCACCCTGGGCTATGCGCCCCCTGGGGTTTGGTTTCATCATCTATACAAAGCTGATGTCATAACTTGTACCTTCCAGGACTGTTGTTCATCTAGCTAACAAGAATGTGCTAGGCACTATCATGCAGCAGGCAGTGTGCTGAGGGTCTCCCTGAGAATAAGCCAAACTGGAAAGTGAGATCCCTTCCTGGAGCAGGAAGTACTAGATCCCTGTGCTCCGGAAGTAAAATAAAGACCAATAACTGGAGGGGAACACGTTAGAAAAGACAGTCCACCATCTCTATTCTATATTTCAGAAGTCCAAGAAAGCCATTAAAACCTTTTTTTTGTTTTCCTTCATTTGACATCAAAATCTATTTGGTAGCCAACCTGACCTAAAACAAATAAAGCTATCTGCCATCTTCATTTATCCTAGTAATTGTAAATATTATACTTTTCTGCATAAACATTAATGTATTTGGACTAAGTGGACCTCATCAGACTGTGCTAAGGATGTCACACAACACGGAACATGGACACAGTTTGACTTTTCTGAAGACCAAAATTATCCCAATACCAGCACACATATAGCCCCCAAAGGATTTGGATATGGTATTGTGGCTGAGTATATATAAATTAGCAAGGAAGCCAAGCATGGTGGCCCACACTGTAATCCTAGCACTCTGATAGGATGAGACAGGAGGATCACAAGTTCAAGTCCAGCCTGGGCAACTTAGCAACTTACCAAGACCCTGTCTCAAAATTTTAAAGAAGGCTGAGGATGAGGCTCATTGCAAAAGTTGTGGGTTCAATCCCCAGGACCTAAAAAAATAGCAGAGAAGTGATCATAACAAGAGCTGAATTTTTCATATAGACCTACTCCTTATTTCTCATTTACATGTCATCTATGCAAGCTTCTGGGATAAGTAGGGAAAGATGAGAGCAATCACAAGTAAGGCATAGTATAAGTAGACCCTGCCTCTCTCAACCAAAGAGACCAGTTGCTACCCCTCCTGCTGGGGGAGGAAAGGTCACTTGTGGGAGCAGTTGTGACCTAGTGCCCCTTAGTGGTCCCAATGATACAGGGACGATATCAGAACCTCTAAATATAATATGTGGGAAATATTATAACCCCAAACCTGTTAGGTGTATGATACACCAAGTTTGTATTGTCTCAAATTAAAGAATAAAGGAGGTTCAGAGTAGGAAATATTTATTGAGGGATAGAAGGGAATACCTGAAAAGTGAGTTGCCCTTGACCCCACCTCTCAGGAGAAATCTTATAGAACACAACCACATGGGTACAACGTGGGTGCTATGGCTTTTATCTAGATGTCCCCCTAAAGCCTCATGCAGTGCTTGGCTTTTTCAGAGGTGGCTGGATCTAGAGTGTGTGATGCTGGGATTAAGGGTGTATGATCACTACATCAGTCCACTGGTTGATTTGGCACAGAGTCTACATACAATATAAAATGGGCAGAAAGGTGCTGTGAAGGTTCCTTGGTGTAGCTGGGGGGTTTGCTCAGTGGCACAAGTGCCTGCCTGGCAAGCGTGAGGTCATGAGTTCAATCCCTGATACCTACACACACACACACACACACACACACACACACACACCTTAAGGCCTGTAGTGCTTTCATTCTTTTGTTTTGATCCATTTTATACTATTTTGTTTTGTTTGAATTCATTGCATGTGAAGATATGAACAACTATTTCAGGGAGAACAAGAGACACTGTGGTAGCTACTGTTGATTTCTGTTGTCTTGTTTTGAAATCCTGTGTTGCCTGCATTGTTTTGTTCTGATCTGCTTTGTTCTGTTTTGTTTTATTCTATTTAAAATTTAAAAAACAAAGGTTCCTTGTTGCTTTTGTTGTCTTCTGCCACCATGAACTGTTCCCCCTCTGCCATGTGACACTGCCTTGGAGCCAGCCAATTATGGACTGAAACCTCTACAAGCTGTGAGTGAAATAAACATTTCCCCCCTTAATTTTGAGTGTTGGGTGTTTGTCTCAGCAATGGGAAAAGTAACTAAGACAGTGCATTACAGCTATGATCAACCAATAAATTATAAGTATAACCACTTAGGTAATCTTGGTCCAATGGAGAAGCAAGTCATGTAGCAAGTGAGCACAGAAAGAACAAAGAACTTCTCAGGTCGGCGATGGATCTGAGAATCTCGGTCACCCAATGAGGTGACTGATGGCTATCTAGGTCATGTAAGACCACGTGTTGCCATTTATCTCATTCCTTAGTGAATCTATAGGCCTGGTCTCCAACTGATGCACCTCCAGCCACAGTTGTGGTGTGTTCTCACCTTTGTGATGACTTTCTCAAGGACCTATGCCTGTCTAACTGCCCGTAATATTCCTACCTAGTTTAGCTGTCTATAATACCAGCAGCTCAAAGCAGTGACCCTGCTGAGAACTTCCCTCCAGCTCGGTACAGCAGGGCCCTACTTCAGCTCGCAAAAGCCTGCTCAGTTCCAGCTTCCCTCAGCCCATTCAGCCCCAGGAGCCTGGACCAAGGCAACCTCTCTGTCCTTGAGGCCTGGCCCTTAAGTGTGTATGAGAGATAGGGAGCCGAAGGGAGCTGTGCTCACCCCTATCATTTGATGTGCAATAGATTATAGGAGACAAGGACCAATCTGCTCAAAAACGAAGCAGAGACCCAAGGTGAGTGCGGTTCTCACACCCACTCCAGCAGCTGTCACTGAGGAGAACCTTAGTTAAAACCAGACCTTGAAGTCGTGTAGCCACCAACTTTCAGCTTTCAAAGGACTCACTGCCTTTTTAGCTCCATCCTTTACTTCCACTGATTTATAGGAAAATACACACTGAACCTGTGTCATGTGTCAAATGCTGTGCTAAAGGACGGGAACATGTGGGTAAGTAAGACATGGTCCCTGCCTTGGAAATGTCATGGTCCGTTAAAGGAGACTTCCTTGGACAACAGGCTAAAACCACTCTGTGAACAAGAGAGCAGTTTTGGGGTTATTTTCTCCTGAGTTTGCTGACTAAAGAAGAAATCAGTAAACTAAGGTCTGCAGGCCAGCTGCGTGCTCTCATAAGTAAAGTTTTTTTGGAACACCACCACACACGTTTGCTTATGCAATGTCAAGTTTGCTCTGAGTATGTTACAGAGATCATATGGTTTTCAGAGCCTGAAATATTTACTCTATGACCATAAAGAAAGTTCAGTAATCCCTAGACTTAATGATAGGTGGACAGGCTGTGACATAGAAAGCTATTTTTAAAAAAACAAGTGGAAGGTAAACAATTGCTACCAAGCTAGGCCCAGAGAAGAACAATAAAATGAAAATGTATAAATTAGCATTTGGCTCAGTTGCATAAAATGTAATACTCAATTATGGATTTAAGCAGTATAAAGGTGTCATGTCTCCTGCATAAAACAAGTCAGGCAGCTGAGAGTTCAAGGTTGCTTTGGTGGCTCCATGGTCACCAGGACCCAGATTTCTTTTAGCTTTCTGCTTCCCATCACCTTTAGCAAGAGATTTGCTTCCTCCAGTCCTTCTTTGTGGTACAAAACAGCTACTGAGTAGGCCCAGGATACAGCTCAGGGACACAAGTGCCAGTCTGGTAAGCACAAGGTCATGAGTTCCATTTTTGGAACAAAAAAAAAAAATGCTGCTGAGCTCCAGTAATTAGATTCATATTCCAGACAAATAGAAAAGAAACAGCAAAAAAAATCTTCTTTCCAGCTGAGTCAACTTGTTTTAAGAAAATGACCTGGAGTTCCCTATTATACAATGTTCATTTCAAACTCTCTGGCACCCTCCCACCCCAGGAAGAAGGAAGATGAGAATGCAATTGTCCCCAGGCCCTTGCTCATGAGTGCCTCAAATTTTTCCCACCAAATCACAGACATACGCTTAGATGTTACTGCGCACGCATAACTAGAGTGTGAGAATCTCTTTGTGTGCTCCAAAATGGACATTTCGAACAATGACCTCATAAGAATACCTGGACATGGCTGTGCATGCCTGTAATCCCAGCACTTGGGAGGCTGAAGCAAGAGAATCATTTGAAAGTTCGAGACCAGCCTGGGCTACAAAGTAAGCCCAAAGCCAGTCTGAACTGAACATAGCAAGACACAGTCTCAAAATGGCAAAAAAAGAAAGAAAGAGAAAGAAAGAAAGAAAGAAAGAAAGAAAGAAAGAAAGAAAGAAAGAAAGAATCCTCTCTCCAGTCTTGCTATTAACATATTTGTTCATTAGCAATTATTTTGCAGTCTCTACTATGCTCCAGATGTTGCGCTCACCACTGTAACCTTCTGTCTTTTTGCTTCTTGTTGTTGTTGTTACTGTTAAGATGATAGACATTTGGGAGAACATATATCAGAATTCTTTTTTGTCATTATTTGGGGAAACAGGGGATATAAGAAACTTTCAGTCTGCCATCTAAAACACTCTTTTATTCAGCCCACGGAGATGGCACACACCTAGAGTCTCAGCATTCTAAGAGGCTGAGGCAAAAGAATTATAAATTCTAACCCAGCTTGGGCAAACTCACAATTTAGCAAGATCTTGTCTCAAAAATAAAAACTGCAAAGGCCCTGGGTTCAATCCCCAGTACCACCAGAGGACCAGGGGAGGGGGATAAATAAAGTACACCTTTAAGGTATCACGTAAATCACTGAATGATGCCATGATTGATAGATGTGTATTTATTTTCCTCTATATGATATAGTATATAATTATTAGCAAGTTGTATGGATGCTTGGACCATAGTCCTCCCAAAAGATATGGGTTAGAATGGTTTTGTGTTATTGTTGATATAAAGGAAATCTAAACCTTATGAAAGCACTCATCCATGGTTATATATGTCTGTGTTTCTATTTCCACAATTATACTGAGTGTTCTTTAAGAACTTCTTAGTATCTGCTAACCACAGGTGCTTAATAAATATTTAAATGAATGACTTCTTCCAATCGTCTGGTTGAGGATTCCCAGACTTGATAACTGTTTCTGTTCTCTTGAGACAGAAGAAAGAAATGCAAATAATACGTAGATGTGTGTAAGACTTAGCTGTTTTCTAAAGGCTTTTGTGTACATTGAAAAATATTGTAAAAGTTAAATTAGATCAATCCCAAAAAAGAAAAAACACTTTGAGAGCAAAATGGAAGAACAAGCTTCCTTCTTACACTAAATAGAGCTAAGAAAAGTTGCTCCCTTTCCTCCAAGAAGTCCACTAAACATTGGTCTTTAACTTCAGAATTTGAAAATGTTCGTTCGGTTAGCAGGAGAAGCATCACTACCCTTTGCAACTGAAGGAAAATCAAAAGTAAAGAATGTGAACATCTCCACGAGGAATCCAGGATGGGACTCAGCAAAATCTTATTGGATGTAAAATATAAGGAGCAGATCCCCAAAAGAGATACAGAATCACCACAAACTTGGCAAACACTGATTCCAAAATTGCTCTTCTCAAGGGATTTTGGTTGAATTTTCTGGTAGAACAATGTGCAGAAGAAACATTGGCCACCAGAGGGTGCTATGCCAAAAATCCAAGGGCTCCCCTCTGGAAGTTCCCCCTAAGCTCTCTTGTCCTTGGAAGTCCTGCCCCAGGTTGGCCCCAAACCAGTGAGGCCATGAGAAAGCCTTACACCTTCTGCTTCCTTATCAGGGCAACATTTCTTGGCAACAGAGCAACACAGGGAACCAACAGCTGCCGGAGCCTGAAATTCCCGGTGGCTGGCAGCCTGATACCCTACACTAATGCACCTGTCCTGCCCTTGCTTCTGCTTGTGACTATAGAAATGTAGGTATCATTCATTCGTTTTCCACTTTCCTTAAGTACACAGATGATGAATAAATCAGAATGTGAGAACATATGAGGCTGTTACATTTAATTTAACAATTAACAATTAACCTTAAAAGAATGGTTTGTCATTTGGAAACACTAGGACCCAGCCTTTTTTAATCACCATCTGGGTTTCTTGTAAATTATTTGATTTACTTAAGCCTTGTTTACTTTCATTCCCAGGCCCTCAAATTTTGCTAATTTAGCATGCCAGAAACTCAGCAGAAAACAAACCAAAATGTAGAGGAACACTACACTTAAACCTCTCTAGTGGTGAAGAAAGCATGGCAGGGTGCGGGGACGGTGGTCAGAGGTTGCAGGAGATGGATGCGCAGAAAGAAAGGGCTTCTAGAACCCCCTGCCTAAAACCTCAGGCAGTGCATGGTTAGAGATTTAAAGATAGATTCCTGGGCCACAAGTAACAATAGGATCAAACGCATTGCCTCAAGGAGTGAGTGGTCTGCTCTTTGTCCTCATCATAAAATGCCTTTAGCATAAGATTTAGTCCCAGAGTCAGACATTGAACAGACCATCCTCCCTGCTCCTGATTCTTCCCTGTCGCCTACAAGAGTCCCTGTCTTTCTTCTTGCTTTGATCCTTGCTTCCTAGTTCCATCAATAAAAGGCCACAGAGGCTTCAGTTTGGGGAAGTCAGTTGACGGTTTCTCACGCTGAGAAGTCACGGTGAATGGCAGACCCTCTGGGCCCTCTTGGGGTGCGGACTGGACATTGACTCCAAGTAATCTTTGAGTAATCGTTCATCCTTTTGCCCTCGGTCATGAAGGGTAACAGGGGTAGGGGTGATATGCCTGCCAATCCCACCAGCCTCCGATTGGAGTTGGGCAAGAACAGAGGATTCCCTTTTCGTGTGAGATTGGGCTGTGGAAAGGGAATAGTATCCCAAAGTCCTGGCTCCAGGGAAACGGCAAATGGCTTTCCTTTGTTTTCACCCAGTATAGGAGATTTTCATTGCCTTTCCACACTTGTTCCAGATTTCCAGAACTGCACCCCATCCATCACAGGAGTGGGGCTCATGGATGGGGGACAGGTGCACCAATGTGAGTTGTCTACATAGAGTGAGTCATGGGGCTGTCACAACCACTCCCAGTTACATGTCAGAAGCCAAATAGCACATGAAGGGAGGGGTTCGTTTCGGTCACACAATCGGAAAACTGACAAACAGTAAGCCAGTTCTAATATGGCTTCTCCCCATTTGATCCCCATTTAATCAATATCACCTAAGCAATTCCACTCATAATCAGTCGACCATTCCTCATGCCTTGAGGAATCTAGGGGCACGGATAATGTGGTTGTGCTTCTTCCAATGGGCAGTGCAGATGCCACTTTTTTAATTTCTCTGGATGGTCCATACAGATGGACACAGTTTTGTTCTTCCTTTGTGGTTTCCTGCTGCGCCTGCCAGTACCGGTCTCACCCATCAGGCATGACAGTTACGTAGGCAACTATACTTGTCATCTTTTTTATTAAGAGAAAAAAAAGAAATAAAAATAACAATAAAACAGTTTTAAAACAGATTACTAGGAGAGTTACAATAATTAATACATTGCATATTGTTGTCTTCTAGTAGTTATTTAAGTACAATATATAGGCATCAGATCTTGTCCAAACAATATTAGTACAAACATTTCTTTTCAATGAACTAAGAGAAACTAGCTGTATAACTATCTTGTGTATAAATATATTTTCTCTTTTTCTCTTTCTACCTTTCCCTTTTCCCCCATCAAGTTTGTCTTTTCTTTTGAACAGTTTTTTCCCAACTCACAATATCTATATTATGCACTTTGGATCTTATTTACTCATTCAGTTTCTCACACAAGTGAGACAACATGATGTTTACACATATGGTTCTGACTTATTGCACTTAGGAGTATGGTCTCGAGTTGCATCTGTTTACCTATAAAAGTCTCTAGTTTATCCTTCTTTCTGGCTGAGTAGTGCTCCATTATATAAAAAAAAGTCACATCTTTTTTATGCATTCCTTGGTTGATGGGCATTTGGGTTGTTTCCAAGATTTAGCTATTACAAAATGTACTGCTATAAACACATGCATATATCTCTGTGATACAATTTTTTTAATTCTTCTGGAAAGATACCTAGAAGGGGAATAGCTGGGTCAAATGGGACCTCTAATCCTACTTTTTAAGGAGTCTTCACACTGATTTCCACCATGGTTGCACCAGTCTACACTCCCACCAACAGCAGAGAAGGGTTTCTTTTTCCCCACAGCCCCTCCAGCATTTCTTATTGGTTGATTTCTTGATGATAGCCATTCTTTCTGGAGTGAGATAAAATCTCAGTGTTGTCTTAATTTGCATCTCTCAAATGGCCAATGATGCTGAACATTTTTTCTTGTATTCATTTGTCATTTGTATTTCTTCATCTGAGAAGTATGTATTCATCTCTCATTTTTGGATTGAGTTCAATTTGAGGCGTCTGATTTTTTTCAATTCTTTATATATTCTAGATAAAAGTCCTTTATCTGAGGGACAAGTGGCTATAATTTTTCCCACTCTGTGGGTTGTCTTTTCAATCTGTTGACTTCCTTTTTTGTGCAAAAGGTTTTTAATAATGTGAGATCCCATTTGTTTATTCTTTGTACTGTTTCCTTTGCAGTCTCTGTTATGTTCATGAAGTCTCTGCCTATACCTGTGTCTTCAAGATTTCTACCTATTTTCTCTTCCAGTAAACTTAGTGTTTCTATTTTAATACTTAGATCTTTGATTCATTTTGACTTTAGTTTATAGCATGGTGACAGACACGGGTCTAGTTTTAGTCTTTGGCATGTGGAGAACCAGTTTTTCCAGCACTGTTTACTGAAGAGGCTTTCCTTCTTCCAGTAAACATGTTTGGCTCCTTTGTCAAAGATAAGGTAGCTGAGTGTTTTTGTAGTTGTGCATCTTCTATTCTGTTCCACTGATCCTCAGACCTGGTTCTTTTGTTTTTTGGTTTTTGGGTTTTTTTGCCAATACCATGTTGATTTTATCACAGTAGCTTTGTAGTATAATTTCAGGTCAGGGATTGTGATGCTCCCTGCCTTGTGTTTGTTACCCAGAATTGCAATTGTTATTCTAGGTCTTTTCTGGTTCAAAATGAATTTTAGAAATGTTTTCCCTAGAGCTGTGTGGAATGCTAATGGTATTTTGATTGGGATTGCCTTAAATCTGTATAGCAGTTTTGGGAGTATGGTTATTTTCACTATGTTGGTTCTTCCTATCCAAGAGCAAGAGATATCCTTCCATTTTCTGATATCCTTTCTGATTTCCTTTTTTAGGGTACTGTAATTTTCACTGTACAGATCTTTTACATACTTTGTTAGATTGTCTCATAAGTATTTCATTTTTTAAGATGCTATTCTTGAAAGGTATGCTTTCCTTAACGTCTCTCTTTCTCTATGAATTTGTTGTTTGTGCGCAGGAATGCTATTGGTTTTTTAGTGTTGATTTTGTATCTTGCTACACTACTGAATTTGGATATTGAATCTCCAAGTTTTTGGGTGAAGTTTTTGGGATCTTCTATGTAGAGTATTATGTCATCTGCAAATAATGATAATTTAACTTCTTCCTTTCTTATCTTTATTACTTTTTTTCCTCTTGTCTAATTACTCTTGTTAATGTTTCTAGAACTGTATGGAATAAGAGTGGTGATCATGGACATCCTTATCTTGTTCCTGATTTTAGAGTGAAAGCTTTCAGTTTTTAATCATTTAATAGGATGTTAGATGTTGGTTTGTCATAGATGGCTTTTATAAGATTGAGATAAAGACCATCTATTACAATTTTCTGTTAGGTTTTTATCATGAATCAGCATTGAACTTTGCAGCTTTTTCTACATCTATTGAGATGATTATGGAATTTTTGTATTTGATTCTGTTAATATGGAGTATTACATTTATTGATTTGAATATGTTGAACCATTCCTGCATCCCTGGGGTGAATTGTACTTGGTCGTGATGTATCATCTTCTTGATGATTTCTGCATTCTGTTTGCCAATATCTTATTAAGGATGTTCGCATCTATGTTCATTAGACAGATTGGCCTATAGTTTTCTTTTTTGGTTACATTCTTCTCTGGTTTTGCAATCAGAGTACTACTTGCTTCCAGAAATGATTGTGGAAGTACTACTTTCCTTTTAATTTCTTTGAAGAGTTTCAGCATTAGTGGCATTAATTCTCCTCTAAATTTCTTGTAGAATTGAATAGTGAAGCCATCATGGCCTGGGTTTTTTGTTGTTGTTTTTGTTCGTAAATTTTTAATAAATTTTCAATTTCATTGACTGACATTGGGTTATTTAGAATTTTTATATCTTCATGATTTAGTTTTGGCAATTTGTCCTTAGGAATCTTTCCATTTCTTCTGTGTTTTCCATCTTATTACAATATAGGTTTTCAGAGCTGAGGATTTAGGTCAGTGGCATAAGCGCCTACCTAGCAAGCACAAAGTCATGAGTTCGATTCCCGGTATCAAAAAAAAAAAAAACAATATAGGTTCTCATAGTAGGTCCTAGTGATCTCCTGATTGTCTGTGTATCCATTGTGATTTCCCCCTTTTCATCCCTAATTGCCTGAATTTTTTTTTCTTTCCTCTTTTTGATGATGTTAGCTAATGGTTTATTTATTTTGCTTATTCTTTCAAAGAGCCAATTTTTTGATTCAATATTCCTTGTATTGTTTTCTCAGTCTCTGTTGCATTCATTTCTGTTCTTATCTTTATAACTTTCTCCCATATACATGCTTTGGGTTAGATTTGTTCTTCTTTCTCTGGAAGTTTTAAGATTCACCACTTGGTTGTTTATTTGAGCTCATCTTGTTTTACTGATATGTGAGTTGCTCCAGGTCTGGGCTTGTTAAGACCTCAGAGCTGGTTCAAAGCCCACATCTGGATGGCAGGCTGTTCAAGTGGGCCATGTCAAGCACAGAGAGAGAGCTGAGCTAAAGCCAAGGGACAGAGAGCTGCAGTTTGTCACTTGTGATCATGCCACACTCACCAGGTGGTCTGTTAGAGGATGACAGGTCAGTGCACACATTGCTGCTGTACCCCACTGTCAGTTGTCCCCATTCTTGTATGAACTGGGCGAGGCGATTGTATTATTCATTGACCTCCTGTGTCTGAGAAGTTTTCTCTGATAAAACTTCAATACATGATATGTCCATTTGTTCCTCACTTAATACGGTGGTAATCTTTTATTAGTATATAATATAGTTTAGATCTAGAATCTTCCCCCAAAAGACCATGTGCTCAGGGTTTAGCTTTTAGAAGGTGAGTGGGTCATGGGGACACTATACTCATCAGTGGGTTCATCAGCTGACTGTTGTGAGGAGGTAGGGTATGGTCAGTAGAGATGGGTCACTGTGGGTGTGACCAGGAAGAGTGTATTTCCCTCCCTGGCTCCCCCCTTATCCCTCTGCTCCCTGGACACCATGACATGAGCAGTTTTTCTCCACCAGACCCTTCCACCATATCCTTCCTGCCTTGGATTCAGCTCACCATAGACTAAAATCCAGGAGCCAATATAAATAAACCTCTTCTCAAATTGTAGGCGTTGTTGGGTATTTTGTCTCATTGACCAAAAAGTGACTAAAACAGCATGATTCATTTATCAGTCTGTGCCTTGGGTTTATGCTCTGTAGTTGTGGTTGTTGTTTTGGATAAATTTGGTGTGATCCAACTCATCTTCTGGTTATGTATTTGCACAGACAAGTTACCAAGTCATTCTGCCTCAGTATTTGCATCCAAAATGTAGCCAGATGCTGTTTTATAAAACAGAGTCTCACTCAGAGGAAGGCCCAGCCTGAAAGCTACTATTTGCTACAATATGGAGTGACTTACAGCAATGCACAGCCTGGTCCACACAAGGTCCTCCTGCTAGTCACTGAAGGACATATCAATGACTAAGAGCGATCCTTACAAGACACAGACAGCAACTTGCTAATGGCACTCCTCCTAGAGGGGGAACATTCACTCCAGTGGAGTCTTGGTCCAATGACAGCCCTCATAGTTGAGCTATTCATCAACAACCAGTGAGCTGCCGGAGCCTGATGGTCCCTGGATGCCCAGCTTTACCTTCCAAGTCAGGCCCCTCACCCATGCCCCATTCACTTTCCCTCCATCTTTCCCTCTCCTTCTCTCTGAGAATCTTTGACCCTTCCCCATTTCCCAACTCTCCTCTACTCTCGGGAATCTGCCTTTTCTGAAGTCCAAACCTTTGCAACTTAAAATTTAAGAAGGTCCTCCTCTATCTTTTATTCTGTTCTCTCTGCATCATTTTTCTCTAAGGTAGCCGGCACAAAATCTCATTCTCACTGAATGGGTAAAGGGCCCAGAGTATAAGGAAATAGCAGGAAAAAAAAAAAAAAACAGTTTCGATCGTAAAATAACATCCTTCTGTTTTATGTGAAATCTTATCCAGAAACTCAAAATACAGAAGAGATAAAAATCAAGGCAATACAATTACTTCCAGTGAGAGATATAGATGGGAGACCAGAGGACCCCAAGATTTTCCCAGAGAGACCTGAGAAAGGTCTGCCAAGAGAATTTTAAAATTCACAAAATTGAAAAATCTGTATTTTCTCTTCTAGTTTGAAAGTTCTATGATTCACTGTCAAGTAACAAACACTTCAGTGTGTTCTCTCAAAACTTGAGAATTGTCACTTACAAATGTGACAGATGACAAAAATGATGATTGGTGTGGGTGTGCTCCAGCTTCTCCATTATCCTGCCTCTGTTTCTTGGCCTGCTTTAGGTTTTTCAGCTTCCCTACCTTCCAACAAGTGTTTTGTCATAAAGAATGAGTGCAGAAGGGTAAGAGACAAGAAGAGACACAGTTAAAAGCACCTGCTCTGAAACCTGACTGCCTGATTCCAAATCCCAGCCCTATCATTTACTGTGACCTCGGATAAGGTACTTACGCTTCTCCATACCTCAGTTTCCTCCTCTGTAACATGTAAATACTTAAAATATCTAATTCCTGGGATGCTGCCCAGCTGCAATTACTCACAAACTCCAAGCCAGCTCTATGTTTAGCTTCTCCTTGGCACAAGGCAGCTGAGGCACAGGCTAACCAACCCACTTGAACATGGACAAAGCCAATACCCAGGGTTGAGAAGGTAAAACCAGAGGACCAAAAGACACAGAGAGAAAGTACAGATCTGGCATCAGCCTCAGGGATCCCAGTGCTACCATCCCAAAGGGACTGAGTGAAAGACAGCCACAGGAGACTGCCTCAGAGCAGATGCAGGCTAGGCATACACGCCCTGAGGGATTCAAGCTCAGGCTGGGAAGAACATGGGCCCTTTCGTCCATTGTAAGAAACCAGGTCCAGCAAGCCCAACAGTCTGCTTGAACCTCTACCCCACAGCCTAATACCCAGAAGAGATCAGAGTGCTTTTCACATCTACCAACATGAGCAAGGACATGCCCTGGCTTGAACAGTTACCACAGTCCAGAGCAAATGGACAGAGAGGCCTCTGAAACATGGCAGGCACCTCACAAATTGAGCTAGGTGAGAAAATCGCCACTTGATGGACTCCAAAACTGCAGATCCTGGAAAGAAATTACTCATTCAATAACACAGAGCAATGTTTTTAAATTTCTGTCTTTCCTTCATTTGCTTTTGGGGAAGGTTGAAATTTTTTTCTCCCCTTTTTTCCTCTCTATTTTGTTTTCCCATTTCAACTTTCTTCCCTTCTTCCTTATCTTTTTTTTACTTTATTCTTTGTTTTTCTTTTTTTCTTTTTCTTGTTTGTACTTTTCTGTGACTGCTTCCCCAATACTGTCAATTCCCTTTTACTCCTCAACAGGATCCACTGCCTCACTTTTCCCTCCTCCTTCTAATCATCCATTGATTAATTTTTTCAATTTTACTTTTCTTAATTCTCCAGTTACCCACCCCCTGTGTCTTTACTAGTATAATTATTAAACTTTGGGAGTCTGAAAATAGCTGCTTAATTCTAAGCTACTACTGTTCACTACTATTTTATTGTTAGTGACAATCGTGTTGCTTCATTTAATATAGGTATTTAATATAGGTAAATGTTTAATTCATCTTAGTGTTTATAGTGCGATTACAGATCTTTTTTTCTATGGTTACTGGTGGTATATTATTGGTTCTTAGGGTATGTCAATATCCAATTTGTCTCCTATGTATTATCCTTGCTGATTTTATTACTATCGGCAAAGTAACATATTTGTCCCTATTAATTGGTTTTCTCTGTATGCCAGGATTGCCTTTGTGTCATTAATAATACTGCAGCCCATTCCCAGACAACTGAGTACTTAGTCAAATAAATACCCTGCAGCTTCCCCTGTGACATAAATGGAAGTGGCTGGATTTTAGGACAGAGGCAAAAGCTTATAGTTAGTCATGCCCAGAAAGCACTGCTGAAAAGCAGACATTAATAAAGAAATAGCCACATTAGCAAAAATACCTTCAACTATAATCAACCTGTGAGTCTCAACACACACACACACACACACACACAAATAGAACATAAGAGGATAAGACAACAAAATCCTTTCAAAAAAAAAACTACTCAAAGCCAATTCATGGCTGGCAGGGGTGGTCAAAAGCCATACAACTGAATTATGTGAAAAGAAAACAGATATTTAAAAAAAAAATAAAACCAATAAGGTGCTTGGCAAGCTCAAAGAAGATATAGCTAAACAGATAATGGGCCTGATAAATAAAACAATCAAGTATCTAGATAAATACTAATAAAAAGATAGCTGAGCTAAACAAAATGATACAAAGCATGAATACCCAACACAGAAAAGAATTAGATTCCATTAAAAGGTACCAAACAAAAATTCAGGAGATTAGAAATTCCATTGCAAGTACGGACTGCACAAGTGACTAGTATAAGGAGAAAATGTCAGAACTAGAAGACAGAACTGTTGACAATGACAATTTAATGACAGAAACCTAAAAACAACTTAAAAATCATTTAAAAGTGGATCAAACATCTGCTAGATAATGCAAAGAATACTAATCTAAGATTAAATAGAGTTAATGAAAAATCAGAAGATAGCACAAAAGGAATTAAAAATCTGGTTACTGAAATAATTGCAGAAATTTTTCCAAATATGGGAAAAGACTTTAACATATGGATAAAGGAGGCATATAGACCCCTAAGAGCCATGATCAGAAAAGAACCTCTCCATGACATATCATAGTCCAAATCCCAGGAGACCAACACAAAACCAAAACTTAAAAGCTGATAGAGAAAAGCAACACATCACTTATAAAGGTAAAACTTACATTTCTCAATACAAACCATAAAGGCCAGGAAAGCTTAGAGTGAAGCATTTCAAGCCCTAAAAGAAAACAATTATCAACAGAGACTGATATATCCTCCAAAACTATCTACCAAAATTGATGAAGAAATAATATACTTCCATGACAAGGAAGATCTAAAGAATTCATGACCACCAAACCAGCTCTCCAAAAAGTTTTCAAGGATGTCCTAGAAATTGACAATGAAGCTAACAATGACAAAATGTTTAATAGAATAAATACACCCAGTAGGTTACTTTCTCATTGCTGAAACACAATACCCCACACCCACAAGTCCAGAGTGAAAAGGCTTATTTTGGCTCACAGATTGGAGAGGTCACAGTCCATAATTGGCTGACTCCAAAGCAGGGCAGTATGGCAGAGGAACATAAAAAGAGGAAGAGCTCATGGAATGGCAGTGGGAAGAGATCAAAAGGTGGAGGAGGGAGGTATATCCGTCTAGACCATGCCCTGAGTGACCCACTTCCTTCTACCAGGCTATCCCTCCCAACACCAGATTTAGCTATAAACTCATCAATGGATTAGTCTACTGATGAGTATCACACCCCCTCACACCATAATCTGATCACCTCTTAAAACTACCACCTATGAGCACATGAGGCTTTGGGGGACCATCTCTGGGTGAAACATAACTGGTAAGCAGTTAACTAGAAAGGAAAGAGGGAATCCACAATGGGAAAATAATGCTATGATAGAAATAAGTCCATCTCTTTCAGTAATAACCCTCAGTAATAACTGTGAATGAATGGTCACAGATTGACTGAATGCTTCAAGAAACAAAATCTACCAGTGTGCTGCAATCAAGAAGCACATTTAACCAAAAAAAGAAACAAACAGATTAAAAATGAAAGGATGGGAAGCAATATTCCATGCAATAGAAACTCGAAAACAAGGTATGCTATTTTCAAAGTAAAGTTGCAGTCAAAGTTGATCAGATCATGCAAGAAGGTCACTACATATTGGTTAGGTGAACAATTCAAGAGGAAGAGATAACAATTATTAACATCTGCACCAGATACTGGTGTCTCTAATGTCATAAAACAAATTCTATTGGACATAAAAGATCAGATGAACATAAACATAATCACGAGGTACCTCAATACCCCAATATCACAAATAGATAAATTACACAAAAAAATTAACACATTGTCTATTTTTTTTGTACCAGGAATCAAACTTAGGACTTGGTGGTTGCCAAGCAAGCACTTATGCTGCAGAGCTATATCCCTGAACCCCCCCCAAAAAAATTCACAAACAAATAGCAGAAATTGAACAAAATCCTCGAACAAATGGTCTTAATAGATATCTACAGTGTTCCACCCAACAATAACATAATACAGTATACATTCTTCTCAGCAACACATGAAACTTTCTCCAAAATAGACCACATCCTAGCCAATGACATCCACTGCTCCCTGTAGCTCTCCTACCGCATTCCCAAGCTTCATTGACACACTTCTGTGGTCCTTTCCAGTTCACCAGCTGCCGAACAAGCTTCAGGAAGCAAAATCTCAGATTCTCTACATGTAGCACTGTGATGTGGCCACATTTGTTCCTCTGCTTGTCTGTGAATGCTCTGAGGGAAGAACCTGTATTACATTCAGCTGTAGAGTTGAAAATATACCAGCAGAGCACCAGGTCTGTACAGTGGAATTTCAATAGATGGGTAGAGAAAGAAAGAAAGGAGTATAAGGGGCTGGTGAGTAACTCAAATGCCTACAGCTTGGTAGCTCCACCTGTGAGTGGCATCAGGGCCTCAGCTCACTTTCTGCATTTGTCCTATTGTATATTGATAATGTGTTTGAAGTGCAAACCACAATTAAACCCAACAGTCCCTGAAATAGGAAAGAATGATGCAAAAAAGCATTGTTTATCTATGTGTTAACTTCCCACAAAGACAAAGAACAGCAGAAGCCTCTCTGAGGAAATTCTGCCCACTAGGTTCTCTTGGAGTTAGGTGGGAGTGAGATAGATGTTTGAGCTTAAGATTGGATCTACTCCAAGAGGAAGACAGTCCCAAGCAGAATGAACTATGGCCGCCTGCATTGGTGGTTCAGTGGTAGAATTCTCGCCTGCCAGAATGAACTATGAGTGTTTCAAAGAGTACAACTCCTAGGGATTCTTAAAAGAGAAAAGAATACTTTTTCCAAGGCCACAGTAGAGTCAAGAACCCCAGCTCATATTGCCAATAGGGCTCATTTCATTTGTTGCTTGAAATAGAGAAGGTGCTTAGTAAATATTGAATGAGTCAACAAAGTTCCTTCCAATGCAGAGAAATCACTTCCACACAAATAAAACAAAGTTGACCCAACTCAGTAGAAGATATCTCTCGGGGCTATTGAAGTTACTCTCTTCATTTGGGGGAAAAAATAAACACACATACTTAGTTCCATGTCACTGCTAATAACTTATTAATTATACTAATGGAGTTCTCAATTATATGGGAAGACTGTGAATTGGCTATTTTTCAAGTGTTCAAAAATGGAAACATACATTAAAGATCCATTGCATCCCTCTTTGTTTCTCTTCCACGGTGCTAATAGGTATTTGGGTTTCTATTTTTGGAGAGATAGTAGATCATTGGGACACCCAGGAGATGAGGGTTGTAAGGAGAATGAGAAAAAAGTGAGAAAGCACAGTCACGTGGTAGACTTCCCATATTTATGTCAAAGAAATGGGAAGGAAACTCAACTAAGAGAGTCTCAAGAAATTCCTTCCCTCCTCTCAGCCATTTGGTCCTCTCTCTGGTGCATGCAAAACAATTCTTGCAAATGAAACTTGCAAACCCAATGAACAGACCAGTGGTTCACACACTGCTGCACATCTGGGCCACCTGGAGAACCAAGAAATCACACAGACACCTGGGTTCATTCAAGAGCAATGGAGCCCCATGTGACCCAGATCACAGCCAAGTTGAAAATCACTGACGCAGGGCTGGGGATTTAGCTCAGTGGCTTAAGCGCCTGCCTGGCAAGTGTGAGGTTGTGAGTTTGATCCCCGGTACCAAAAAGAAAAAAGAAAAATCACTGATGCAGACCCTCTACACCTGAACCAAAAACAATTTTTCTTGGACCAAATTTTTTTTTGTTTTATTATAAAGAGAACTAAACCAAACAGAATAAAACAAAACAAAACAGTGAAAACAATGCAGGACTTCAAAACAAGATAATGGGAAATTAACAGTAACTACCATAATGCCTCTTGCTATCTTCAAAATAGCTGTCTAGGCCATCAGACATAGGCATATAAAATTAACCAATCAGTACAAGAAGTTTCAGGTTTTCATCTCTAATGTCTACTATGTCTGTGTCTCCTGAACTTGTGCTGTGTGGGCTGGAGGTCTGAGATTATATTTTGCTCCTTCATCTTGACATTTTCCTGTGTTTTTCTGAATCAGTCCATTGCTGCATCCCAGGTGCTTCTGGCATTTGCTGCCAGTCCCTTGGTGGAGGGAGCTGAATGAGGCTTCTTCTCCGGGCCAGCTCTGGGCTCACTGAATCTCTCTAAGCTGCTGGCACCTGACCTCAGAGTGTGGCTTCTTCTCTGGGCTCCCACTGGGCTCACCAAATCTTTCCTGGCCACTGGCATGGGGCCTCGGGGCATGGCTTTTTCCTGTTAAATCCATTTGTTCACAGTTTGGTTTGGTTCTGATATTTCTTTGTTGATTTTCTCTCTAGTTAATTTGTGTGTCTGGGAGAATGGGGTATTGAGGTCTCCCATTACAACTGTGTTATTGCTCATTTGATTTTCCATGTCTGCCAATAACTGTCAAATAGTTGGGTGCTCCCATACTAGGTGCATATATATTTATGATTGTCACTTATGCTGTCTCCAGCTTTCTCATTGACCCCAATCAATCTTATGTTATTCTTCTTTGCTTCATTTTGTACCTGTTGGATTGATTTCTTGTGGTCTCTTGCTGTTTTTAAGATATCCATCTTTTCATAATCGCTAACTACGATTCTGTCTTCAAGATCTGAAATTCTACCTTCTCCTTTGTTCAATCTGTTGCATATACTTTGATTGGAGGTTTTAATCTCCTGGATCTCTTTTCATATTTGTTTCATAGATTCCATTTCTCTCCTCTGTTGGCCATTTTTTGTCTCCACTTTTTTTTAAGCACATCTATTCTTTTATTGGTATCTTCTCTAGTATCTTTGATTTTAAGCATCATTTCTTTTTGTACCTGAGAGATCATTTCCCCTCTAGCCTTTTCCACTTGTTTTTTCACTTCTGTTGTTACCATTTCAGAAAGTTCCAGTGTTTGACTTATAACATCATCCATTTCATTGAGTTCCAGGCCTGTACTGTGTGGGCTGGGCGTCTGGGGCTGCACCCCACCTCTGTCTTGCCATTCTCCACCTCCTCTTTTTTCTTTTATTTTGTCTTCTATATAGATGCCCAACAATCTCCCATGATATATATCTCTACCACTAGCATTGAGGCCTCTCTCAAGGAGGAAAGGAGATGTCCTTTCCTCAGGGATATCCTCTGGATGTAGTTGGTTTTATAGCTATTCTAAGAACCTACCTTCTGGTGTTTACAGTGCTGTGATAATGTCCATGTTGCATGCCAGAGATGTACTGGGTATGGAGCTGATCTTGGCCTCTGGATGTACGGGCTAGGTTGGTCTTGTGTTGGTGGAGTTCTCCAGTGTACAACTGCTGTCTCCTTACTGCTGCCTCAGATGCTTCCACATTATTGGTCTTGATGATTACTTCGCCCTCCAGAGGTGTGTGTGTGCATCTGTGTGCTGGGCTATTGTCCTGGGTCTTGGGGTTCCCATCAGTCTTACACTCTTTCAGTGGACCCACCCTCTGGGGTGCAATGGAGGAGGCCCGGATCCCAAACTTGCTGTCTTCCACCTGGCCCTGCCATCTGAGATGTAATGGAGTGGCACAGAGCACAGATTCCCTGTCTTCTAGTCGGCCCCAGAATGTAATGCAGGAGCACAGAGCATAGATTCACTGTCTTCCAGCACCTGGACCAAAATTTAAACAGAAATAATTATGAATTTATCTGATATCTCACCATGCAACTATAGCTTTTTTACATCTTTAAATAAATTTGCATTTTTTTGCAAAGTACCTGCAGTTTGTTTTTCTTTAATAGCACATGTTTGTAGTACATAATGATCACATTCCTTTTGAGGAATTGGTACACATACATAATATATCTAATTATTTTTAAAATATATTTTAAGTACCTATTGTATAATCAGGACTATGTTGTAATAAACCTTGGAAATCTTATTTATTCCCTCAAATAACTTAAAGTTTTCTCAAGCAGTGTTTAATCAACAAGGATTCATTTGCTACCTCCCATGTGCCAGGCATTGAAGCTACAAAGGCAAATAAAGACTTGGCCCCTCACCCTTAAGATGTAGTGGAGGAAATGGGGAGACATAATTATAATGATAGCATTCACAGACTGAGCACTGGCTTTGTATCAGACTCTGTACTAAGCACTTTACCTGGATGAGTGTCTCACATCTTCTTTAAAACCCAGGAGATACAATCATTATGTGTCTCGATCTATATCTGAAGAACAGAGAACTCTAATGTTTAAAAATTCACTCATTCTGTCAACTAGTGAATGGAAAAAGCAAAAGCTTTTTAAATTTTTTTTATTTTAAAAGGGAGTAAAATTAAACACAACAAAACAGAACAGAACGGGACATAAGAAAGCATAAATTTCAAAGCTAGACAACCACAGATCTTCACTATCTGTCATATTGTCTCTTGTTTTCTTATCTTTGCATATGGGGAGCTCATACTAAATAACATAGCCAATCTTTTCACAAGATGTGTAGTTCACTGGCTCCCACTTGCTAAGCAGGGGGGAGGGGGCGGGGGGACACGGGATGGGGGACAGGACAACATGAGATGTCTGATTCTCAGCCCACATGCCGGCAGGATCACAGCCACCCCCCAGAGAGGGGAGGAGTTCCTTGTTCTCTCAGCACCCCGAGCCAACCGCAGGGTGCAGGTCCCGACGCACCAGGGTCTCTCTCCTTCGGGCTGCTGAAAGTCTGCCACACTCTCAGCCACCCCCCAAGAGGGGAGGAGTTCCTTGAACAAGCAAAATTTGACACAACCACACAGCAGAATAATATTCAGCCATAAAATTAATACACAAGACAATGAAATTGAACCTTGAAAACATCATGCTAAGTCAAAGAAGTCAGACATTCGTATGATTTCATTTATATGAAATATGAAGAATATTCTTTTTATTTAATTTTAAAGGGAATAAAGCACAACAATAAAATGAATCAAAATAGTGATAAGACAGTAGGAAATCTATAATAGTTACTATATTGCATATTGTTGTCCTCGAAATACTTGCTCAGACAACCAGCTTTAGGCTTGCAGAGTCAATCACACTGAATCAGCTGGTTGCTCATGGAGGGGGTGCTGTCCTTCTCTCCCCAGTGCATGCACCAACTGGCTCACAGTTGAGGACTTAGCTTCCTTCCTGCTCCTCCCTGGTCTGTGCTCTGGTTGGCTCACAGGCAGGGGCTTAGCTTCCTTTCTGGTTCTCCCAGTCTGCGCTCCAGCCAGCTCACGGTGGTGCTTAGCTTCCTTCCTGGTTCTCCCCTTTCCTTGCTCTAGCTGGCTCACAGGTGGGAGGCTTAGCTTCTTTCCAAGTTCTCCTCACTCCCAAGAATAGTTAGTCTTTTTAATCCAAAGAAAAATGATATTTCAGATTAGCATGTTGGTCTGTAGATAAACTAATGTTCTAAATTTTTAAAAACATGAGTAGGTAAATCCATAGAGAGAGAAAGTGAACTAGTGCTTGCCAAGGACTAGGAAAGGGGGAGATGAGGAGACACAGGACCCCATCTTGGGGTCTTAAAAATGTTCCAACATTGGATAGTGGTGATGGCTGCACACCATTGTGAATATACTAATTTCTACTGAACGGTATGCTTTTCAACAGTGAATCTGATGGCATCTATGTTATATCTCATTTTTTAAAAATAAAAAATCTTATCCAAAACTATGGAGCCAGAGACCTGGGCCTTGAATGTGGGTCAGTCTCACTAGAAGCTGCATGCTTAATGCTGCACTACTCTACATCTAGAAACAGAAATAAACCAGCAGCCACATCAGTGTCTGGCAGGAACCTGTGTGAGAAGCCAGGGACCAACAGAAAGGCAGGGCCAAAATTCAGTAGGAATAGAATTTCAACAAGAAAGGGTTACAGGGTACCAGAGAGTAAGTGACCTGGGGCCACATAGATGACACAGATCACAGAGAAAGTGTTTCAGGGAGGGGAGAGCTGATCAGGCAGCCTTTGAGAGTTGAAGAAAAGCTGGCTCTCAGACAAGTTTGGAAGAGGGAAGATGTGGGTGAACTGAGAGAGGACCTGACATAAGACATGAGCAGGAGTGTATTCCCTGGGGAGGAAGGAGTAACACACGGTGACTGGTGGGGACAGAAGCTCTCTGGAGCTATTGTTCTGATTCGAGCAGAAATCCTTAACTGAGGGTCCCCCAGCCTCATCTCTGCCTAGGTTTGGGGGGAAGAAGAAGAGGGAAACTGTCTACAAAGACTGTGAACTCTTTACGATATCCTGCTTGTATGTGCATATTTTCATTTTGGAAGGAGGAAGACTGCATAGTTTTCAAAGAATTATATGACCCCCCAAAAAAATAATTTAACAATTTCCTGTTTGGAGAGTGTTCTCCAGAAATATATGCTCCTGTTCAAAGACAAAAGGACTAGGGTAGGCAGAAAGCATGCAATGATATTATTTGGATATAAAACAGTATTGCGTTAAAGCTACCTTGTAAGGGTCAATCATTTCATTTTCAAGAATTCTGTGATCTGCTGTGAGCAGCAGTTGGTTAAAACTTACAATTCATTTATATTAAAAACAAAATGAGGGGCTGGGAATTCAGCTCAGTGGTCTAAGTGCCTGCCTGGTGTAACGTCATGAATTCAATCCCCAGTACAACCAAAAGGAAAAAAAAAGAATAAATATACTAACCTTACTATTTCCTGGTTAATTTACTACTTTTGTCTTTTCTGTGCTCTTCTGGTGATTGATACCTGTTTCACCTCTATGGTGGAAATATCAAACTGTGCTCCCAAGACATCTTTTTCCAGCTCCACATTCAGTGATAGCACACTGAAAGCCTAAAATTGGACGATACAGGTGGGTTCCTGCCACATACATTGGCCACTGTTACGAAATCAAAGCTCCTTCTTTTCTGGCGAGCCAGCTACTCTACACTTACCAGCACACCACTGGAAGAGGGAGACTGTAGCGGGGATTGGGAAATGATGCTCCTGAGGACTCAGAGCTTTCCTGAAATGAGCCACGAGTCAGAAAACATATTTGCTGGTTCATTAAAGGCACTCTTCTCAGCAGAATGGGTACAGAAATAAACAAGATGCACAACACATCCTGCCTCCCTATGGTTTAGATTCTACTGAGGAGAAGCAGACATTTAAGAGCTCAAACAATTGCCCAATAAGTACATGAAAAAATGTTCAACATCTATTAAAAAGATACAAATTAAAACAACACTTAGATTCCCTCTTACTCCAGAAAAAAATGGCTATCTTCAAAAAATCAAACAGTAACAAATGCTGACAAGGCTACAAAGGAAAAAAAGAACACTTAATACAATGTTGATGGGAATGTACATTAGAAAATCACTATAGAGATCAGTATGGAGATGCCTCAAAAAACTAGTTAGAAATTCCATTTGACCTAGCTATTCCCCTTCTAGGTATCCTCCCAAGAATTAAAAACATCATATTAGAGTGAAACATGCATACAAGCAGCATATTTCATAATTGCTGAATTTTGTATATAGCCTATATATCCATCAACAGATGACTGGATAAATAACATGTGGTATTTACACACAATGGAATATCACCTTGCCATAAAGAAGGATAAATTTCAGTCATTTGTAGGAAACCTGATGCACCTTGAGACCATAATGTTATGTGAAATAAATCAATCACATAAGCTTAAATATCACGTGGTTTCTCTTCTGTGAGAAATTGGGAGTATAAATAAAGAGCAAAATAAAAAAACGAGGCAACAAGAAGTAGGGAGCTAGATCTTTTGCAAATAGGAAAGGGATCAAGAGATGCAGCAGACAGGGAAGGGAATAGAAAAAGAATTAAGATGTGTTACACACAAGAAGCAATTTCCTACAAGGAATGTGATTTTTATGTACTACAGACACATACTAATAAAAAAAATAAAAGTTGAATAAAAAGTAATTCACATATAAGATAAGTGGTAACACTTGATTTGGAAAAAGTAAGGGAAGGAGTTGTAGATCAGGGCTGGGGGAGTTGCTCACAATTTAGACAAGGTAAGCAAGGCAGGCCTGACTGAGTAAAGGCTTTAAGGATCTGATGGCACAAATACATGGCCATTGGGGCAGAGAGTCTTCTAGGAAAAGAAGCCAGCAAGGGTGCTGTGCTGGAGAAGGATCACACCTGGTGTTCAAAGGGCAGGAGCAAGGAATTCCATGGTGAAAGTGGAATTAGAGGGTGAAATTAATAGGAGACAAGGGCAGGAACTAAGGAAGGGGAAATCAGATAGGCCCTTGTAAGCTATTATATTAAGATGAAAGCTGTGAAGAGTGTTGAGTAGAGAGGACTTAACCCATTTTCTGCAGTAATAACAGAGTACCTGAGACTGGATAGTTTATTTAAACTATTTCTTTCTTCTAGTCCTTGAGGCTGGGAAGTCCAAGTGCATGGAGGCAGCATCTGCTGGACATCTGGTGAGGGCTTTCTTGCTGCATGATGACATAGCAGACATGTCAGATGGTGAGATGAATAACTCTAGGTTCTCTTTCTCTTCTGACAAAGCCACTTATGCCATTGTAGGGGCCCCACCCTTATGACTTCATCTAATCATAATTACCTTCCTAAAATCCCATTTTCTTTCTTATTTTTTTAAGATAGTAAAATCCAACAAAACAAGACAGAACAAAGCCAATCAAGATAATGCAGCAAAATTGGTACAGAACTTCAGAGCAGGATACTGGGGAAACAATAATAGCTACCATAGTATATCTTGTTATCGTCACAATAGTTGTCCACTCCAGGTATAGCAAAATCAAACCAAAAACAAAACACTATAAAACCAACCAGAACAGAATATTGAATAAAGCAAAACAATTAATAAGAACAAAGCAAAACAGTGAGAACAATGTTGGACTGCACAGACAAAATAGAAGGAAATCACCCATATTTGCTATATTGCATACTGTCATCCTCCCAAGAGATGCTCAGACCACTGGCCCCAGGCCTACAAAATCAACCAAACTATACAAGCATTTAATTGCTTTATGTGCCTTAGTTGCTATCAACTCAAGCTGACCTGGAACCATCCGGTTGCTTGCAGTGAGGGGAGTGGACAGTGTTCGATTCTCAGCCTGCGTGCAGGTAGGCTCACGGGAGGTGCTGCCTTTTCTTTCCCTGGAATGCACATGGCTCACACTGCTGACCAGGAATATTGGCTGATTGATTTCTTGGTTGGTCCCCCAAGTCCCAGCATAGCGGATTCTCGGGAGATGCTGATTTTTCTCTCCCTGGAGTGCTCACGGCTTGTGCAGCTTTACCAGGAAGGCAGCTGGCTGATTTCTTAGTTGGTCCCCCAAACTAGACTCCTGTTTTCAAAAACCATTAACACGTGGATTTTGGGATTAAGTTTCCAACACTTGGACTTTTAGGGAACACATTCGAACCATAACCACTTGCATGGCCACTAATGCCTTAGCAAGATCACACTACCTGCTGGACTGAGGATAGACTGGAGAGGAGTCCCTCAAAAATGTGTCCAGCCTGCTCTTGCAATATCATCTGGCAGTGATCGCAAATTTAAGCCCTACTCTCTAAAAATATCAAAAACTAGAAAAAACAAAATAGAGCTGGACATGAAAGTTTCCCAGTAAATAAGAAAAAAATTAAATTGCAATTTGTATTTCTGACAGTAGGGAAATCTAGTGGACCCAAGTTGCCATAGGAAGAAAAAAGCTAATATTAGTAAGTTAAAAATAACAATACAATACAGAGTGAGCTAGGATAATTAGCCTTGAAAAGAGGTTGCCCCAGTGATCTCATTGCATTTCCTCCGACAGCTTTCCAAAGCTGTGGCAGGTGAGGAATAGGATACCATTTGGTTGCCAGTACAATGGTCTGGTTTAAAAAGCCTATAATGAAAAAGAAAAAAAAAAAAACATAGGGGCTGGGGATTGGGGATTTAGCTCAACGGCATAAGCGCCTGCCTTGCAAGTGCGTGGTCATGAACTCGATCCCCAGAACCAATTTAAAAAAAAAAAAAAAAAAAAGCCTATAATGTAAAAAAAAAAAAAAAAAAAAAATTGGCAGAGTCCAAAAACCTCAAGATCAATTGGGTGACAGTAAAGGTAAACGACAAACACTAGTGTCCTAAACATAGCTTTCTTGGGATGGTGTCCTATCATGCTGTGTCCTTCACTATATGTCGGGACTGTGAGCTGCTGGGGACCTTAGACACCACCACATGCATTGGGGTGGAGGTTGTGTCATTTAAATTGCATAGCACCACTCAGTTTAGATGCAGATGGATAGAAGAGGTTTTTTTCCTAAACTACATTCATTGAAACCAAGACCCACTGTTTGGAGGACTAACGCCTTGCGGCAGGAAGTGATTTTTTTCACTATGCCCACTAACTTGTGTGAGCTAAAACAAAAGCCAATTACCCTCTAAGATCAAAACCTTCAGATGCTTTAAGAGCAGTTTTAATTTGGACTTAGAATTGTGAGCTGACTTTCTCCCTCCCTCATTGGTGTCCAGCAAAGCCAAATTAAAAGCATTTCCAAGTAATGGAAAGTTACTTAAATCTTTCTCTTATGACTCTTTTCCATTTATAAACACTGTGATCATTTTCTGGCTGGCCACAAACACATTTCTTTTAAAATGGAATGCCCCATAGCTCATTTTGAGCTATTTTTCTCATCCTATTTATTGACCGCTATCCCTTTATCTCATTCCCTTGGAAGCTTAAACAGTAAAAATTAAAACTGACCCCATTTGGAATGAGGTCATATTGCTGAAGGTATTCTCAGATTACATCATGACTTGAAAATATTGATGTTGTCTAAAAAACAACTAGAATCAAGGTGTGACCATGTTTGAACCTCTTGGCATCTGCAGTGGTCACCAGAGCACACACAAGCAATACCATTCCTTCCCTGTGTCGGTGGCTTGCTGTTTTGACTGTGTCCTAGGACATACCACCCTGCCCTCTCTGGGTATTGAGGCCAGGTCCCACTCTTAGTAACAACAAGTAGTTTTTGCTAATGGTTCTTTTTCAACATTATTTTTATACGTTCAGATTATTCCTAAATTCAGGATTCAAGATAAGGCAAATCATTACCATGCCTGTAGTCACAGCACTTTTGGAGGCTGAGGCAGGAGAATCAAAAGTTCAAGCCCAACCTAGGAAGTTTAGTGACTGTCTTGGTTACTTTCCTCTCATTGCTGAGACAAAACACTCAACACCCAAAATGAAGAAAGGAAAGGTTTATTTAGCTCACAGTTTGTGGAGGTTTCAGTCCATTATGAATTGGTTCCAAGGCAGGGTGGCAAGGCACAGGGGCAACACTTCAAGGTATGATAATAGAACCAAAACAAAAGCAGCCAGAACAAAAAGGAGGAGAACAATCCTCTCCTCCTCCCTTGTATTGTACGCAGGCCACCTCTAGCCACCTCAGAGCAGACGTAGCACTCACAAAATCTTGCCCTCCTCTTGCACAGGATGAGGATTCCCTGCAAAGTCTCTTAGTTAAACTTCTAAACTTCTCAAGTTGACACAGTGTATCAACCATAACAGTGGTTTAGCAAGGTCCTGTCTCAGAATAAAAAAAAAAAGTGCTGGGGATGTAGCTCAGTGAGAAGACCCTGGTTTCAATCCCTAGTAACATCTCCCCCCAGTTCAAAACAATCTCTCCCTACGGCCCTAAACCCCTTAACATCTATGTCTCTCACAGCCTAGCTTCTAGAAAGACAAAAATGATTGAGAGCAAGTGCTCTCTCCAGGCAAAGAGATCCCAAGAGAAAAGGCTGCAGAGGGGTCTCCTCTATTTATGCCCCGTCCCACCTCAAGCTCATTCCTAGTTGATTCGCTTTCCATTTCTAGAGAGGAAAAAGCTATGAAGCAAGAGCCTTGAGAAAATGCTGTCCTACTGGAAATCAGAGGAGTGAGGGGGAAATGTTCCCCTCTAACAGTGAATCGCTTATTTATAGGAAAAGCAAAAAAAAGGATGAGACAAGAAAGTGTGATAGCAGCACAGTTTTTTTTTACTTTTTCATTTTATTTTAAAGGGGGTAAAATTAAACACAACAAAACAGAACAGAATGGGACATAAGAAAGCATAAATTTCAAAGCTAGACAACCAGAGATCTTCACTATCTGTCATATTGTCTCTTGTTTTCTTCCAAATGGTTGTCCTTATCTTTGCATATGGGGAGCTCATACGAAATAACATAGCCAATCTTTTCTCAAGATGGGTAGTTCACTGGCTCCCACTAGCTAAGCAGGGGGGAGGGGGAGGGGGGACACGGGACGGAGGACAGACAACATGAGATGTCTGATTCTCAGCCCACACGCCTGCAGGATCACAGCCGCTCCCAAGAGAGGGGAGGAGCTCCTTGTTCTCCCGGCACCCCGAGTCAACCGCAGGGTGCAGGTCCCCACGTGCCAGGGTCTCTCTCCTTTGAGCCGCCAAATGTCTGCCACACTCTCAGCCGCCCCCAGAGAGGGGAGGAGCTCCTTGTTCTCCCGGCACCCCGAGTCGAGTCAACCGCATGGTGCAGGTCTGGACGCACCAGGGTCAGAGAGCTTTTTTTTGAAATGTCCAAAAAAGGGTTTTCCTGAGAAGTGGTCTTTGTGCATCAGTCAGTCATGCAGCAACTGGGAAGGACAGTCTAAGAAAGAGTAAGAAGGGCAAAGGCTCTGAGATGGGAATAAAGTGGATGTGATGAAAGCAGAGAGAATTCAGTAGGGCCAGAACGGTGGAAGAGGCTGAGTAATGATGCTCTCCCATAAAATGTCCTCATCCTGGTCCCTGAGACCTCTGAATATGTTACCTTTCAGATATGGCCAAGTTAAGGATCTTGAAACGAGAGATTATCCTGAGTTTTCTAACTGGACCTAAATGTAATCACACGATCCTTGAAAGAGGAAAATGAGAGAGTCAGAGGGAGAAGCCAGGGATGGAACCACACTGTCCATGGACTCCAAGTGGTATTTGAAAGCTAGAAAAGACATAGGCATAGATTCCCACCTAGATCCTCCAGGAAGTATGCAGCCCTTCCAAACCCTGATTTTAGGACTTCTGACCTCCAGACCTGTGTGAGATAGATTTGTACTGGTCAGGACACTAAAGCTTATGGTAATTTGTTACAGCACTGATAAACTAATACAAACCAAGTGAACAAGAGGGGAATGTGATAGATGAGGTGCACTAGTTTGTCTAGGGCTGATTATGCTGGCCCTTGCAGGTTATAATAGAACCAGAATTTTTCCAGGAGGCCATGAAAATGTTTTAAGTTGACTAGTGATGGTTTTTACCCTATGCTTCAGATTTTTCTGGCTGCTATGTAGAGAAAGAGTTGGGATCAGAAGATGTTGCAATAGTTTAGCTATCTAGGTTTTTTTAAATCACATTCTGTAAGTAACCTACATAGATAGGTATAATGGATGTTTGAAGCTTTATCTTTTTACACCTATAAGATGAGATTCTAAAGTTGGAAAGTTGCATTCTGTCAAAACAAGGTTGTGAGAAAACGTTTCTTAAAATATGTAAGAGCAAGGGAGAGAGTGACAGAGAGAGAGACAGAGAGTTTGATGTTTGATGATTCCCAGGTTAGGATCATCTTTGTGAGAATATCACAGAAGTACCACTGAATGCTTCTCATTATATCAGGATCTATTATTAATGATACTAATTTTCATCACTTAACTAAGGTGATGTCTGCCAACTTCACTGTAAAGCTACACTTCTCCTCCAGCCACAATGTGTGTGTGTGTATGTATTTAAAATATATACATAATGTATGTTTCATAAGGAGGCATATTGAGATTATGTTGATACCCTGTTCCTGATCAATCTTTCATTTATTCATTTATTTATTTATAACATATTGATTCAAGGTTCTATTTTATCCAATGGATTTTAATCCATTGCTAGCAAACTGACATGTCATCCGTTGGTGTAAGAAGCTACATCCAGCTTACCGTGCACTTTCCTTACCTCAGCTCTGGTATCAGCCACTTCTCCAAGGGGTCCTGGATCCTGGGTTCTTTCAGTGAAGATTGGTCTTTAGAAGTCAAGAGCTCAGTGCTGGCTGGATATGCATATTGCTATTGGTACATATCAAACCCAGGCTCCCTCAGGGGACAGAACCAGGGAGCACACACACACACACACACACACACCTCTTTCTATTTCTACATCTCCCTGTCTGTGCATATTGAAAACTACAGTCACAGGAACACTTCTATCCCAAACCAACGATAGAAAGCGCTTCCATTTCTCCCCATCCATTTGTGTAACTCCCTTCTCTCTAACAGTGAGAAACGTGGCTCCCATGGCCCCCAACATCCTTACCTATTGCAACAGCCCTATATGTAATACCCTACCTCCATCCCCTGCCTACCCCAGCAGGTCCTCACCTGCTCAGGCCCTGACACTGCCCCACAGCTCACCCTCCCATGTGCACACCCTCCTGGCCCTACATTAAATGCAGCACCAGCTACCACCCCCCCCTCCACGTGACCTCTGAAGCATATGCTGGGTTCCCATAGGACCCAGACCACACCTTACTCAGGATCTCACACTCTTGGTAGGTGCCCACACTCCCTGGTAGTAAACATGCCCTCCCCACCTGAACACCCTGTCTTTATTATTTTCTCAAGACTGAAATGCAATACCCAACATCCACAACTGCATAGAGGAAAGGTTTATGTTGGCTCTCAGTTTGTGGAGGGTTCAGTTCATCATCAGCACAGTCCAAGGCAGGGCAGCACAGCAGAGAAACAGCTCATGGCATGACAATGGGAAACAGAGGGATCAAGGGAAGAGGAGGGAAAGAGACTCTTCCAGGCCACAACCCCTTCGTTGTTGCAGGCTGCTGTCTTCCTCCAAACACAGAACCTAGAGCCCCGCCCCGCCTGCAGTCAGCCAATCACAGCTCACTGCAGGGAGGCATCCCGGTCTCCCAGCAACCACCAAGCCCACTGGCCTAGACTGGGAGATCTCACTCCATCCATTCATATATTAGCTTTTTCTTACCAAGGACAGAGCTCCAAGCTTTTAAGCTGGCCTAAAGTCACAGCTCTTGTGTACCGACATTCCTCGTTTAACAACCGAGTTCCGTTTCGTGGCCAAGTTCTTAATGGAATGGGTTGCTAAATAAGAATCGTATATTCTTATTGGTCAAAGGAAACTCCAGCTTGATAACTTTGCTTTTATTTGCATAACTCTTACATGACAGTACTGTAATGTGTAACAGAACACAAAACTACAGCATTGTGCTGTACAGTACAATCAGCAAAAATTACAGTACTGTATAAATAAGGTAGAGTGTACAAAAAAGACACTGAGGCTTTATAAACAAGGTATACCAAGTTGTACAAAAAATAATAAGATAGTGTAAGATGGTTCCAGCAAAGATCGGCAGGGAAGCAGGAGAACAGAACAAGGAAGACAGCCAGAGAATGAGTCGGGTGATACAGTAGTGGGCCCCAGGAGTAAGTGCAGCTTGAATCACCAGGGAATCAAGAAGTTCTTGGCCTCAGTCACCCAACCCAAGGATTAAGACTGCTGAACTATTTATATTCCTACTTCCTGTTATCAGACCTTCATGACCATAGTACCAAACCAAGATACTTATGCTAAAAGAAAAATTATAGCCATCCTCTTGTACAAACCTACTTGCAAAATTTCAAAACAAAATATTAGCCAATTTGTATGGTTGAGATCTACATGGTCCATAAAAACTCTCTTATGAAGATGATTGGGTTATGGGGGTGCCGTGCTCATCAATGGGTTCATCAATGGATTCATCCAATGGAGAATCCATAGTCAACATCACTGTTAGAAACCGGGGCTTGGTGGAAAGAGGAGGCCACTGGTGGACCAGAAGGCCATTCCGTTTCTCCCTCCTTTACCCCTCCCTTCTCTCTCTGCTTGCTAGCTTCCTTGGGATGAGCACCTTTTTCTCCACCATGCCTGTCTGCTGTGGGTCATAGATTAACTTAATCTAATTTAACCTTTGGTTACCCCAGGGAATTTGTGCTCTACCAGGCCATTTGACTGTTTGTTCTGGGGGAAGTCTTACAAATGCACTGTGTCTAAGGAAATGAATGCAGGGCCTTAGTCTCAGTGAAAAGCTGCTGAGACAACACGAGATGCTTTGCTAAGATCTTTCCGAAAGAATGGTAAACGCAAACACCAGGTATAGGCAGAGATGGTCCCTGGGGTAATAAAATAATTAAGTTCTCACTGATCTGTTCCTTACCCCTCCCATTTCCCACTTCTGATTTTTGTAAAGAGATGACTCTAATAAATAATCAGAGAAAACGACGATTGAGGATTCAGCCCTAGAGACTGTGGCCCCCCAATCCTATAACTTTGTCTCTCTCTTGTTTTCTTTTCATCCTCCACATCTCATTTTCAGGACTTGTCCTGTCATGGAAACCAACACTCCGCCATCCTGTTTCCGCCTTGAGCCAGCCTGCCGTGGACTAAAACTGTAAAGCCAAAATAAACCTCCTTTCCTTCAACTTGTGGCTGTTGGGTATTTTGTCACAGTGACAAAAAAGTGACAAAGACACAAATCAAATCTAGCCTTCTTTCTTCCAAGATAGAATGTCACTGTGTTGGCCAAGTTGGATTCAAAATGTGGACAAAAGGGATCCTCCTATCTCTGCCTCCCCAGTAGCTGGGGCTATAGGTGTGTGCCACTGTGTCTAGTTTAGGCAAGCAAATCTAGCTATAAGCTATATATCGCTTCCTGATTGGGCTTGTTCAAATAAAAGACAGATTTATACTTGAAAATCAATTGACAGAATTTTCCATGAGTAAAATGAAAGAGAAAAATATATGATTATATAAAATGTTATTTAATATTCAGTTTGGAGGGACGTAACTCAGCAGTATAAATGTTTGCCTGGCAAGCTCAAGGTCATGAGTTTGATCCCCACCACCAAAAAAAAAATTCAGTTTGGATATTTGTTAGGTATTTGTATTTTTATTTTTTAAAAGAACAAAGAGTGAACATAGTTTTTAATTTCCACTCAGCTAATTTCATGTCTTATTTTGAATCTAACAGGTAAAATTTCCAGGTCATAAGTGTAACATACACTAATTATAGAGTCAAGTTTTAAAGGGTTTGGGGGAACCTCTGCGATGGGCATTCTATATTGAGAATAATGACAATGATCATAAAAGAAAATGTGTGTCTTATGAATCAGTGAGACAAGACTAATTCCTCAGAGGTGCCACACTGGAAAAGACTGAAAGAGGGCAAGACCCAGGCCAAATATACAAATAATTTATGATAGAAGTTAAAATGGGGCTGTATGTGCATACAGTCAAGGAGGTACTGAGGCAGGAGAGAGCTAAGAAGAAGGCCGGAGAAAAAAGAAAGGGCCCACCCACCTTAGAGCCTACTTTCTGGATCTGAGACAGCAGGTAACCAAGGAAACCAAGGCTGGGAAAGAAAAGAGGGCCTAACGTTGTGCTTGCTTCCTGGGACTAGATTCGCTTTATGAGTTAAACGCTAGTCCAAAACCAGGATGCCCAGGACTAAACACAATGGAAGAAGCTATCCATGTAACTTAGCTTATCTACAGGAAGTACCCAGGCATAAATTCAACAGTCTACACACACACACACACACACACACACACACACACACACACATCCAGAGAGAGAAAGAAGGAGAAGGAGAGGGAGAGAGGCAGGCTTGGGACACCATGACAATTCCTCTAAGGGTCCTAAAAGGTCAAAAGGTCCACTACCTGATGGAGGGGCCAAGTCAGACCATTCACTGGCAAATCATACTTCATCAAAAAGTGAGGGGC
>PVJX010013079.1:0-48287 GCA_004027295.1 Dolichotis patagonum | reverse complement strand
GTGGGGGGAAGGCAGGCAGGAAGGAAGGTGTAACGGGGGCTGTGTGGACAGCGGCTCTGCCCAGTCCCAGTGTGGGTGGGCTCTGGTCCTGCGCAGCTGAGGGAGGGGGTGGCCCTGCAAGTGGAGGCCACAGGAGCCAGGGCACCATCAGGGCAGAGGCGGAGGTGGGTGTGGGGCCCCTGGAGCCAGGCTGGTGGCAGAGTGCAGGACTGTGTGGCCCTGGGGTCCGGAGAAGAACTGAGGTGCCAGGGGAGAGTGACAGATCTGTGATACACAGCACCAGGTCCCCGATCTGCCAAGGCAAACAGCCGGGCACAGAAACCAGACGGGGCCGCACCGGTCCCTTCATGGCCCGAGAGGCTCCCTGCCTTCCTCGCTCAGGACGGAAGGGCTGTACCCACGTTCCTGGGTCTGTCTCTGTCTCTGTCTCTGCCTTTCCTCCTACATCTCTGCCCCTCAGGGCCCCCATAAACCGAGCCCCGATGAGGATACTTCTTTTCCACATCCTGAAGCTGAAATAGGGCTTTCGCCCCGTGCAGTATTGGCGGTTGAACCCGGGGCTCTCACCCTGGGCTACACTGTCAATCCCTTTTTATTTTGCAACAAAGTTTTACTGAGCTGCCCGGGGTGGGCTCCAATGTGCAATCTTCCTGTCTCAGCCTCCCAGAGGTTTGGATTTACAGGTATCTGCCATCACTCTTGGCTTCACTAGGACAATCTTGATGGCGCCACACTGAGGAAGCTCAAAGGAGAAACAATTATCTTTCTACTGCTCCAACATTCACTTGGCCAAAGATAAATTTCCTCTCCACCCGTTCACCAAACTGGCATTTCAGGCTCGGTGGCGCTGTCCCGGAAGTGTAAGGGGGTTACAGTTCGGGGTTCCTGGCTCCTCAGGTCTTTATTCTGCTCCTCCCCCACCCCATGTATTTCCTTTGAGTCTCTCCTTCGTCCCCTGACCTGAGACTGGTTGCCAGGTGGCCAAGTGGACAGCGCTGCGATGTCTTCTGCCGACCTTGGCCCCAGCTCTGCCCTCCTGCAGCAGCGGCAGCCAGAAGCCCACACACGCGGCCCAACCAGGAACACGCAGGGCTCCAGCTAGCACCTGCAGAAGCGTGCTCGCTCCCCTGAGAAACGGTGCCCACGCTGGCCTCTCGTGTCACTTCCGTGCTGGCGACACTGTCTTCCCTCTGTAGCTCTCCGACTCCCTGGGGCCTTCCTGAAAGAGGTCCAAACCTGCTCACTGTCTGTGGGAACAGATGGAGGACCTTTGCAGGCCAGCAGGCTCTCAGCTTGGGGTGACGTCAGTGCCCCAGCACCCATGGTTTTCAGTAACAATAGGAGAGGTTTCCGGCCCTGGTGGGTTTGAAAGAAAGAAAGAGAACAGGAAACGTGTGAGACAGCACAACTGCTTTGGATTCTCCGGGAGAATTTATTTTAAAAGATTTATGACAGGTTTCACTTCAAGCAGGTATGCTCTAAGAAATGTACACTGCACAAAAGTAAGAATCCCCTTCCCCAAACACCACGCCCCCAAACCAACCCTCCTCTTGTTACAGGCAGCTGAGTAGATGGAAATATTACAGGCAGGCAGGCGGGGCTGGGCCCTCAAAGGAGCCAGTGCAGAAGGCCAGATACCTTGCAACTGTGGGGGAGACGGACACCTCTGTGGCCCAGGCCTCAAGACAAACATCAAGCAAATACACCCACATCCTAAGGACTGATATTCTAAATAGGTGCCCATCACCCTGAACAAGCCAGGAGTCACCATCCCATCGCCCTACAGGAAGAGTCACTGCTCTCTGAGCATGCCCGTCTGCTATGTGACTCGCTTCCCCGTTTGTCCCAGATTTAATCAATTTTACCTGAGCAAATTCTCTTATTGGTTAACCATAGCTCTATTCTACCTCATGCCCACCTTGGGAGTTCCCAGTTTTCCCCAACTTTAGACCCACCTCACCTCCTGGTTTTGCTCTGTAAAATCCCTAGAAAAGGCAGGGTCTTTGGCAACCCTCGGGGGACCCCTTCTGTCTCTCCCCCAGACAGAAGCTTTCTTTCTCTCAATAAATATATTTTGCTCTTAACCTCTGTTGTTCCTAAAATTCATTCTTTGGTTTTATTTATTTGTTTGTCTTTTTGAGACAGGGTCTCACTATGCAGTTCAGGCTGGCCTTGAACTCACTTTGTTGCCCAGGCTGGTCTTGAACTCTCAACAGTCCTCCTGCCTCAGCCTCCTAAGTGCTGGGATTACAAGCATGCGTCGACACGTCTAGCATTCTTTGTTTTTGGAGAACGCAAACTCGTACCCGACATCAGGTAGGTTAGGAGTTTCATTCCCCTTTATTGTTCTTAGGGACGCCCACTATTAACAGCGCTCACCGGTGACGCCTGCTTCTCCCCCTTTCTCTGCACACACACGAAGGTCACACATTTGCGTCGGGTTACACAGTGGCTTTTGGATTCTCAGCACGGCCTCCTGGACATTTGTGAGGAACCTGCAGCAGGCTGAGCTCTCGACAGGTGAGTAATCCCGCCTTCCTTCCTGCCCGGAGGTGGGAGGTGGGTGAGGTAACCGCTCTGTGTGCCAAGGGCAGGAGTGAAGAGAGTGACTCACAGCTCTGTTCTCCTTGTTTGTCTACTTCGCGCCCAGCCCCAGCCCTGCGTGGCGGCGTCCAGCGAGGATCAGCTGTTCTCTGCACCGAAGCATCTCTCCAGTTTGGCAGGTAAGAGTCATGCAAAGGGCACTGGACAGAGCCCATCAATCAATCAACAGCAAATCCTTATTGAGGTCCTACTGTGTGCCAGACAGCACTCAGGCTAAAGGATGCAAAGGGGGATGAGAGAAACACAGTCCCACAGAGCTGGCCTCCTGGGGGACGTGTGGGTGGAGGAAAGACAGATACTCAAGTCACCGCCTAAGAGTTCTGGGGCGCTGCTCACTGCGCTGCAGAAGGCAGTCAGGTGCGCTGATGAGGCCTGCAAGCCAGCTCGACACCGTCCGGGGTGGACTGTGAAGTGCAGGACAAGGGTCACCGTGCGCCTCCTCCTCTGCGTGGAGAGAGCACGCAGGAGGCACACGCACACTGCCCGTAGCTGCTTTCCCATGGCTGCAGCTCCCGGAAGGGCGATCTTTATTAAAACCCTTCCACCCCAGAGAACCCAGAACAGCAGGAAGCGGAGGCCAGCCTCAGACCAACGCTGCACACACTGCAGGGACTTCGTGTCCTCTGGCCTCTGCCGGAGTCCAGGTAGGAAGAAGGGCAGGCAGCAGCTGCCGGGGGACATTAGGAGCTTCGAAGGCCCGGCTGCTGCAGAGGCCCCCAGGCTGGCTGTCACATCGCAGCTCCACCAAGCTAATCCCTTGGCACAGCTCCACCACGAGCAGAGCGTGCAGACCCTGTTTGCTGGATGCTGGATGCCATCAGGCCCAGCCCTGAAGGGGACCCATGTCCAGCCACTGCCAAGAAAATCCTGCTCTGCAGAGAGGACCAGGTTATCTGGCAGGGGAAAGTGAGTGGAGAGCGTCTCCGCCTTCCCTACCTGAATGCACAGTGACTCACGCAGTTTCTTTATCATTCTCAGGGTCACAGGGCACTGAGGAAGTGGGCACAGTGCCCAGCGATCTGGAACTGTGGGCTTTTCAAAATCCAGCAGGCTCCTGCGGCACAAGAAGGCCACGCCCCTGGGGAGGAGGTGGTGGCCCTGCTCTGGCTTTGGGGGGAAGGAGGCTTCCCAGAAGCCCCGTCTCCTGCCTGATTCGTGCTCAGTCACGCTGCAGCCGCCAAGGAAACTTGAGTAAGAGGTCAGTGCAAGAAATGAAGCCCATCTGACCACTGCTCCCATGGCCGAAAGGACTCCAGCTACAGGATCCCGAGATGTCCCAGGAAGCCAGGAGAGCAACAGATGCCCGGGGGTGCGGGGTGCCCATTGAGGGATTTTGATGAGTTAGGTGGAGTGATGTCAGGTCAATGATACCCCACTCTGGGACTGAGAACCCACCCACGTGACAGTGTGACAGGTACTGTGACAGCTGGGGAGTGGAATAGCAAATGCAGCAAACCCCTATGTGGACGGACAGGAGGGCCCCAGGCAGGGACTGGACACACAGCAGTGTCCAATCCGTGCAAGTTACAGCTGGGGTAGCCCCACCAAAGTGGCCCAGATGTCTGCGGGAATTACGAGCAGGTGGGGATTCCTGGTAGGCAGACCAAAGCCAGCAGCAGGAGAGCAAGAGCTCGCCTCCTTTTTCTCCTCCCATTTGGGTTAGGAAATATGCTTTTGGTATTACAGAAAAGACGAGATTCCCCATTTTACAACTAAAGGAAGCTAAGCAATGTTAAAGAAACATTCCCTGGATTACAGGATTGAGATGTGTTGATTTTGTAGCTAAGGGAGATTCTTGGGAAATTCTGGCCTGAGATGCTGAACTAACTGTCTGATCATGACCTAGGCCGTTCTCGGTAGCAAATATATTCCAAGCTGCCCTAAGCATTTCCAAGTCAGTCGAGCACTGATGCATTCACAAGAAGAATGAGAAAAAACTGCTTTAGTTGAGGGGACCGAGGCCCTTACCCTTTCTTCGCTCAGGGCCATGGGCTGAACCCAGGGCCTCGTGCAGGCTAAGCACTGGCTCTCCACTGAGCGATGCTGCGGCCCTTACCCTGGATTCTTACGGGCCGAAAGCTTTGGGTTATTTTCCAGGGCCATCCCTTTAAGCAGCACCCAGAGGAAAGATGGAGGTGCCCGAAGTGTGTGTCTGGACTGTGACCAGCAGCTGGCTTTGCAGTCTGCCAGCTCCCTGGCCTCCCTGTGGAAGGAGGCGCAGTCTGAAATGAGGGAGCCTATGGGAGCTGGAGCACTGTCCCAAGAGGTGACACATGTCCCCCAGGGTTGTGTGTTGGAGGGAAACAATCTCCCACACAACCCACAGCAGTGAGAGGTGAGACTTTTGAGAAGCTCGCAGGTCCCCAGGGCTCCGCCCCACCAAAATGGGTCCTCGGAGTCACTGTGGGTGTGGCTCAGTGATGGGGAGGAGGTGGCAGCAAGGAGGGCCTCCCAGGATCACCGTGATCTCGGCCAGGACTGCAAGAAACACATCTCCACTCTGCCCGCACGCTTCCCACCCCTTTGTTCTGTTCCTGCGGCACAAAGCAGAGGAACACAAAGTACCTTTGTGATTACCTGGGGCTGACTCTTCCCACCCTTCTGGTGCAAAGGCCCAGGCCCAGGTGGAGGTGGGCGAGGTCCTGGAACCACCTGGCGAGCTGTTAAAAGATGTCTGTGTTGGGAATGCAGCTCAGTGGTGGGAGTTGGTGGGCTCCTCTAGCACGTGTGAGGCTGTGGCGTGGAAATGCGGGTCATTTTGGGGAGTCCCTGGGAGACCTCGTTCACTGGCCAAGCAGGAGCTCACCTCGGGCCTTCCTAATGGGCTCTGGGCTTTGCCAGACCTGCGGCTTTGATTTGGGTTTTGTTTTGTTTGTTTGTTTTGCAGTCCTGGGGATCGAACCCAGGGCCTCTTTACTGGCCTAGTTCCCCACGTCACTGGTCCTGACACCTTGAGGAACCAGCCTGCAGCCTCCTGCCTCATTGGTCTGTTACACTCTGTGAAGACACGGAGCAGTGGAGCAGAAGTACAGGCGAGTTCACCTTAAAGCAGGTGAAGGGGGTGCTCCTGCCTGGGAGCAGGCTGGGGCATGGGTACCTCCTTCTGCACACGGTCACTCCCCGGCTGCGGGAACCATGGGATTACACTGCCTATGGACCGATTTTCTTAGAGGTGACTGGAATTTTCAAATATCTTCCTGGTTTTTTTCAGCTGGTCAGTGTTCCCAGAAACTTGCTAAAGAAGTTTATGAAAGATAAATTGTAATCTAAATCAGCTCTTAGCCCAAGGCAAGGAGGGTCTTTAAAGTATCTGTTTCCAGTATCACTGGACCCCAGGCTACAGCCACTAGGAATGCCGTGTGCTAAAAATCAAGGCCCTGTGCTTCGGGTCTGGCACCTAATAAATGACTGTAAATATCATACATTGAGGTCTTTGTTTCTTCATTTTAACTATAATTGGCACAACACACTAATGTCTCCCTGTCCACCTCCCCTACCCCATTCAGTTTTCATTTTGAGTCAGGGTCTTGTTAGATTGCCAAGGCCAGACTCAAAGTTGTGATCCTCCTGCCTCAGCCTCCCAAACTGCTGTGTTTACAGGCACGCATCACCATGCCTAGCTCAGTCCTGGGCTTAACCCCAGGTCTGGCTCTGCTTCCCCATCTAGCGCCCCACCCCGTGATCCCACAGGGGACGGCCACAGGCACTGGACAGAGTGGACACTCGAGCTGTGTGAGTCCTGCAGGGCATCTGGTGGCTCTGCATGGGCACAGTTCAGGAGGGCATCTAAACCCCAAGCTGGGGGTGCGGCTGTAAGGCCCTGGGTTTGGTCCCTCACATCACAGAGTACAGCCAGAAACCCAGCAGGCAGGTGCTCAGCCCTGAAAGGCCTGAAGGGGGTGCCTCCGTGGGGATGCAGGGGCGGGTGAGGGGCGGATGCCTGTTCAGGGGGACCTGCTTTTCTGTTTTTCCCTTTTTTTCATTCAAATCTCCCTCTTGGATGGAGGGACCTCCGAACCAAGGTCTTTGTTTCTCAGTCTCCATGAAAAGGAAAGGGGAGAATTCCTCCCCCCCCACCAGGAAGCCGAGGATTAGGGGACCCCACACCGCATCCTCAGGGCTGCACGGGGCAAACAGCTGCTCTCAGATCACCCAGGTGCTGTGTGCCCACTGGGCCCTTGGCCTGGACGCCCTCTGCCCATAGCCAGGATGTCACCAGGTCCCCAGCTCCTGCCCCTCACAAGCCACGGCTTCCTCATGTGTCTCCCCCCTTACTCTCCCTCCTTTTCCTGCTTTTTACCCCAACTTATTCCACTGGTTCTCAAAAACCAAGCTGAGTTACTACCCTCATGGAGCCGGTGAAGGTCAGTCATTCACTGAAAGTCACACCTGGAACCGGGATGCACACGGCAGGATTTAAACCCATCCTCCCATTCTCCAGCCTGCAGCACTTTTCTGTCTTGCTGCAAGACCTGTGGGTATGAGAATAAAGAAAGGGGAGAAAGAGTGTCAGATCGGGAGGCAGGCGGGGTGGCATCCTGCAAAGGTTAAAAGCACGTTTGTAAACCTTACAGCTTGCACTGGGCCTCAATGCAAAGCCAGCTTGTGAAATTAAAGTTGTGCTAATTAACTGTGCATAATAATAATGGATTCAGTTTGCTATTTCCACACATGCATAGAGCATGCACTGGTTAAATCTAGCCTGTCTTTTTCTACCTTTTCCCTCTTCTCAGCCTCTAGAAATCACTGTTCTGCATTTAGGCTGATATTTTTTAGCTTCCATATAGGACAGAGAATACCTGGTACTTGTCTTTTTGTTTCCAGCTTATTTGAATTAACACAGTATCTTCTGTATAGACACCACATTTCCTGTAAACGTTCATCTGTTGGTTCCAGCTCGTGATATTTTAGGCCACTTCCCACTGAACATTTTGCACCCTGCTATCTTTCATTTGGCTAAAGACTGTATATTTCATAATTCAGTCATCTATTGTCTATTGGTTATCAGAATTCTAACTTATTTATCATATCATCAGCCTGTATTCCATGCTGGGCAGATGAATTCCTTGTTTACCCCGTGTTCAAAGGCAGCTGCTTTTCTTTGTCCTCCCTCTGCTTTTCCCAGGCTCCAGGAAACCCTGCACTATGCTCCTCCTTGGCTGAGATGCGCGTCTCTCTTAGACTTTCAATGCCGCAGTCCTTCTCAGACATTCATCCTATGGACCCCAGTTCCCCCTTGTCCAGTTCCCCCTTCTCATCTGGCCCAGCTGATTCTCTGTGCTTATCTGAAACTCACCGCTGGGGTCCCCTTCAGTGCAACTCTGTGCCAGTAATACCTTGGACTGCCCTGCTCCTGCGGTCTTCGAGCCAGCCCCTGGATCAATGATGTGCTCTCGTCAGATTCGGGGATTTGTTGAGGGCCAGCTGGGCAAACAGTGTTAATAAAAAGCCCTCTATTCCCCCTGCCCTTTGCAGCCGGGCCTTCTTCCCAAGGGGAGCCTTGGTCCACCGGCCTGGCCTGGCCTGGCTGTCCTGGTGAGGTGGGGAGAGAAGGACAGGGACCTGGGGACCCATCAACAGGTGCCCGCCCTGGCCAGTTCCACTTCCAGCTTCCCTTCTGCTCCCCAGATCAATTGATCGGTGTCAAATGTGTCCCTTGAACACCCAGTCAATGTTGCCTGTCCCACAGCTCCAGTTCTGGAGTCGGGGAACCCAAAGGCTCCCGGCCATGAGAATCAAGAATCGGCGGGAGATGACACCTTCCCCTACCTGCGGCACCAGGAAGATACATGGGCAAGGTCAAGGGCGCAGGCTGTGCTTTCCTGGACCCTTGCATCCCCTCTGGTCAGCTGGCTGACCCTCTGGCTGGCCCTGGGGGCTGCAGCCCCTCCTGCCGCCACCTCAGCGGGTGACGGACCCAGCAGCGTCACACTGCAGAAGCTTTGGGGGAGAAGCCTCGTGCAGGACAGTGTGTGTCCTGGGTGAGGACTTTGCTGCGCACACCACCCCCAGCCCTAGGCTGCTGCTGTCCTTTGGTACTCAGCGGCAGTATTCCTAGCACACAGATACACCTGCTGTACGTGTTTTCTGGGCTTCTGGTCTCTTCAGAACTTTTGCTATCAATTAAATTTGTGCACGGTCAGGTGTGGTGGTGCATGCCTGCAATCCCAGCACTTGGGAAGCTGAGGCAGGAGGATTGCTTCAAGTTCAAGTCCAGCCTGGGGTATACAGTGAGTTCAAGGCCAGCCTGAACTACAGGGCGAGACTTTGTCTCAAACACAAACAAATTGACTTTAAGACTTTATTTCCCATTAGACATCAGAGCGGGATAATATCTATAGGAACAAACTCCAGGAAACATATTCTAGGCTCCTCAGCTCCATCTGTTAGAGAAGACACTGTTTCAAAATGGCCCAGGGCCCAGTGTGGTGGTACACAGCTATAATCCCAGCATTCTGGGACGCTGAGGCAGGAGGACTGCAAGTTTGAACCCAGCCTGAGCAATTTAGTGACTTTGGAAAAGCCTGTTTCAAAGTAAAAAGACCCAAGGCAAAGAACAAAGGGTTCACTGTCTAGCACTAAAAACAAACTGAAAAAAAAATAAGCTGCAATTGTGATGCCCCCTGCCTGGCCTTTTTGCCTAGTATTGATTTTGTTATTCTACTTCTCTTCTGGTTCCAAATCAATTTTAGCATTGGGATTGGATTAATCTGTATAACAATTTTGGGAATATGACCTTTTTCACTATGTCAGTTCTTCCTAACCAAGAACAAGGGATATCTTTCCATTTTCTGATATCCTCTTTGATCTCCATGTTCAGAGTACTGTAGTTTTTTTTCTATCTTTCTTTTTTTTTTTTGGTGCCAGAGATCGAACTCACGACTTCACCTTTGCCAAGCACGCACGCCGCTGAGCTAAACCCCCGGCCAGTACTGCAGTTTTCAATGTAGAGATCTTTCCCTTCCTTTGTTAGATTGATTCTTAAATATTTCATTTTTTTCAATGCTATTGTGAAAGGTGTTGTTTCCCTAATTTTTCTCCCAATAAGTTTGTTGTTTGTGTATAGAAAGGCTATTGATGCTTCAGTGTTGCCTATGTATCCACCTGTACTACTGAATTTGGTTACTGAATCTAGAAGTCTTTCAGTGGAGTTTTGAGGTTTTCTATGTAGAGTATCATGTCATCTGCGAATAGTGATAATTTAGCTTCTTCCTTTCCTATCTTTGTTCCTTTTATTTGTTTCTCTTGTCTAATTGCTCTGGCTAATCTTCCCAGGACTATGTTGAATAAGAGTGGTGCTAGTGGACATCTTAGTTTCATTCCTGGTTTTAGAGGGAAAGCTTTCCATTTTTGACCATTTAGTATGTTTACTGTTGGTTTGTCATAGATGGCTTTTATGAGATTGAAATAAAGACCATCTATTCCAATTTTATGTAGGGTTTTTTGTTTTGTTTTTTTTTTGTTGTTGTTGTTGTTGTTGTTTTATGGAAACAGAGTCTTACTATGTAATTCAGTCAGGCCTTAGACTTACTATGTAGCCCAGGCTGGCTTCAAATTTTCAGGGTCCCTCCTGCCTTAGCATCCTGAGTGCCGGGATTACAGGCCTGCACCACCATACCCAGCTCTTCTGTGGGGTTTTTTATCATGAATGGGTGTTGGATTTTGTCAGATGCTTTTTCAGTGTCTGTTGAGATGATACTGAGATATTTGTCCTTGGCTCTGTTGATATGGTGGATTACATTTATATTTGCCTGTGTTGAACCATCCCTATGTCCCTGGGATGAATCCCACTTGGTCGTAGTGTACAATCTTCTTGATGATCTGCTGAATTTTGTTTGCCAGTATCTTAGGATTTTTGCATCTATGTTCATTAGGGAGATTGACCTGTAGTTCTCTTTATGGTTGAGTGCTTCTCTGGTTTTGGTATCAGAATAGAACTACTATGATATAAACAGCATGGTACTGGCAAAAAAAAAAAAAAAAAACCAGATCCAAGGATCAATAGAACAGATTAGAAGATACCGACACAACTCCAAACACACTCATCCACCTTATCTTTGACAAAGGGGCCAAACACTTTCACTGGAAGAAAGATGGCTTCTTTAATAAATGGTGCTGGAATTCCTGGCTTTCCACATGCGGAAGACTTAGGTCGAGGATATAGTTCGAGGCACAGCGCCTACCTGGCAAGCCTGAGGTCCTGAGTTTGATTTCTGGTACTCTCACCACCCTCCCCACAAAAAAACAAAACAAAACAAAAGCCCCCAAAACAAACAAACAAACAAACAAACAAACAAAAAACACATGCCAAAGACTAAAACTAGACCCATACCTATCACCATGCACTAAACTAAAATCCAAATGGATCAAAGATCTAAATATTAAAACAGAAACACTAACTCTGCTGGAAGAGAGGTTAGGTAGAACTCTTGAAGTCACTGCTGTAGGCAAAGACTTTATGAACAAACCATCACACAGGAACTATCACAAGAATCAACAACTGGGATCTCATCTTATTAAAAAACTTTTACACAGCAAGAGAAACCACCAACACAATGAAGAGATAGCCTCCAGAAGGCAAAAATATTTTTGCCAGCTATTCCTCAAAGGCTAATGTCTAGAATATATAAAGAACTCAAAAAAAATCAGACCCCCAAATTTAAAGGCTCAATCAAAAAATGAGCATCTGAATACACACCTCTCAGAGTACGAAGTAGAAACTGCAAATAAATATGAAAAATGTTCAATATGTCTTGTTATTCAAGAAATGCAAATTAAAACAACAGTGAGATTCCATTTCATCCCAGAAAGGATGGCTATTATCAAGAAATCAACCAGCTGGGAGCACACCTGGAATTCCAGCACTCAGGAGGCTGAGGGAGGAGGCCTGGGCTACAAAGTGAATTCAAGGCCGCCTGAACTGCAGAGTGAGACCCTGTCTTAAAAAGATGACCAACAACAACAACAAAAAATCTACCAATAACAAATGCTGTGAGGAAAAGGAAGACTTCTCTGCTGCTGCTAGGAGTGTAGACTGGTGCAGCCACTGTGGAAGTCAGTGTGGAGTTTCCTCAAAATACTAACATTAGAGGCTCCATTTGACCCAGCTGTTCCCCTTCTTGGTATCTTCCCGAGTGAATTAAAGGCATCATAGCACAGTGATATATGCATACATACCCGTGTTTACAGTGGCAGTTTGTAAGCTAAATCTTGGAAACAGCCTGTGGTGCCTAACTAATGGTCAGCTTGCAACGCCCAGCTGAACTGAGTCAGCGTGGTGCTGGGTGTGGATGGCCATCTGAGGATCGCTGCCAACAGCATAGGAGAACTGGAGGGGAAGATGGTGCTGGTGATTCTCCTGGAGAAGTTGGCATGCTGGTTTTCCTGGTATGAACTTGGGTTGTTCTCATCCTCAGAGGAGCTCGGGGCCTTGCTGTCACTGAAGATGACTGGAATTCTCTTCCGGGGAGCTCCGGTCCTAACTTTGAGCATCACTTCCTGGCTCCAGTGCAGTCCCTCAGCCTGGCACAGATCCCTCACACCACTGGCACAGACTTTCTAGCTTCCCCTGCTGACCTCTGGGCCTTCCCATGCAGGTCCTCGATATAGACTTGCATGAGACCTTGTCATGGGATCCAGGCCCTCAGCTGGATTCTTTGGGTCTCTAGTGTGTGGACAGACCTCCTGCACGCTTCTGCATTTGACTCTTGGGGTGACTATTATAAAATATTCCTATAAACCATGTGTCCTGTATTAAACCTTTTCCCTTGTAAACTCCGACTACAACACAGTCCAAATGCCCAACAACCAATGAATGGATAAAAAAGATGGGTTTTTTTTTTTTAAATACATCCAGTAATACCTCACCATAGAGCAGGATAAGCTTGAGGCATTTCTAGCTAAACGGATGCAAGCTGAGATCATAGCTGAGAAACTGAAAGTGTAAATGACCAAAATGTGTGATAGATTTTAGGAAACCGGAAGAAATTATTCAAAAGGAAAGGGGGAAAAACAAACGAAGGGAAAGGGGAACAAGGGATGGGGGAGGAAGGAAGGGAAAAGAAAAATGAGAAAACAAGGGTAAAATGGAAAGGAGGAGGGGAAGAGGGGTTGAAGGGAGGGGAGGAGAATGGAAGGCAGGAATCAGGATGTGTCATGTTCAGGCACAAACTTCCTGTGACGAATGTGACCATTCGATATATCTAAATTGTTCTGTACACTTAATTTAAAGAAATACACCAGAAACCAGCCTGGGCCAAGGGCAGGGCTCGCTGACCACAGCCTGCCGGGGGCACAAGGTGAAAAGGAAGAGGTCTGAGGCTCAAGGTGTGGTCTTTGGCCCCCAAACCACCCAAGTGCCTCATACCTCAGTTTCCACACCTGCACACGTCTCATGTCAGCTCGAGGCCTTGCAATGTGGGGGACGCCATGTGCTTCCAGGAAGCACCCCGTGAGCAATGCGAGGTCCCGGGTGGGACGAGCAGGCCTTGCTGGGCTTGGGTCCAGTCACGGGCACCAGCAGCCTCCTGGCCCCAGCTCTGGGCTTGGCAGTCCAGGCTTCTGGGCAGTGCTGTGACCGCTAAGAGGCGGCCGAGGCTGGCAGCGTGCAGGTGCTGGGGGAGCAGAGTCGGGGCGCATCATTCCCCCATGCCCGCCTCAGGGCAGAGGCGACAGATCTGGGTAGCACAGGGTATGAGGAACACTGATCACCATGCCCCCCAGACCCTGTCTCCAAAAGCACTGGGACCCTCACAGTGACCCCGCACGCCAATGTGGAGGCCAGGGTAGGCAGCAGGCAGGGCAGTGGCCACACCACAGGCCACCCCCACACTGCCCCCACACACATCAGGCAAGGAAGCCAGGGACCCGCTTTCTCCCAGGTCTGGGCTGGGTGCCCCAAACCCAGAGACGCGCTTGCCGGGCTTCATTAGGAGTGCTGGCACCCCGGTCCCTGACGTTCTCTGTGCCTCAGTTTTGTGTCTGTGTGGCAGGAGGAGTCCATCCACTGGGAGTCTGGCACAGGGCAGAGTGCCTTGCAGGATTTTCCTCAATAAAGAAAAGTTGGCTGATGATGAAGTGAGATGGTGCTTCTGAGCCCTCGGCTTCAGTGCTAGGGAAGCCACTGCAGGAGAGGGGTCACTTGCAGGAAAATAAAGGGTAACTGAGGCCCGGTAGGACCCTGACAAATTCCACAGGTCCTACAGACAGGTGGCAGGTGAGACTGGGGCTTGGGCTGCATGGTTCAGATTCACCCAAATTCAGCATTTTTCAGCACTGCTTATGTAAAATGGAAATTGCATGCATCCGTGGGAAACCTTGACTTCCAGAAACATGGGGTGGCTGGGGTGCGGGACCTGTGCCATGTGGAATTGCCGGGGGAATCAGGCTCAGACCCCCATGCCGAGAGCCACCAGCCGCAGGCCAGGGGTGCTAATTGCCCTGTCCTGGCTCCAGCTCACTCAGGCAGGGGCCTATCAGGAGCCAGCACTAGACTCCTTCTTAACCTTCACCATGTGACTTAACACAGGAAAACAGATGTGCGGGGCGTGGACTGCCTGGGTCTGAACCTCCCATCACCACAGTGACCTCGGATGAGCTGCAGCCCCTGGAGCCACGGGGACATGAGCCGGGCGTGGTGCGCAAAGACCGAGGATGCGCTCCACGCTCTGCAGCCCGTGGGAGAGCAGATCTGCTGCGTCACCTGTTGCTATGTCACCTGTTGCTGTGTTGGGGATGAACACCTCCTGGTCTTCTGCCTTAGTCACAAGGCATAGACGCTCCTCTCGGTTCCATGTGGCGTCGGCCAGGGCAGTTCCTATGTCTGTCACCTTGGCTAGGCAGATGGAATAGCTGGGGCTGAGGTGGTCTCTCTCCTTCCTTCTCTTTGTCTCCCTCCATTTCCCTGACTCCAGTCTCTGTTTCTATGTCTGTCTCTCTGTGTCTCTGTCTCCCTGTCTCTGTCTCTCTCTTTGTCTCCCTGTCTCTGTCTCTATCTCTATCTCTGTCTCTCTTTTTCTCATTTCCTGTCTTCTTATCTGTCTGTCTCTCATTTTCATGGCATTTGGCTTCTATGGAGCAAAACCTATATCCAGACGGAGAGGTCACAGTGTCACCTGTATCCTATGCCAGTGCCAAAGTGCACCACAGGACCAGCCCTGACTGAAGGGGAGTCAGTACGGCTCCCCAGCTCCATGGGAGTGGTTGTGGGCAGTCATCCCTGCAGACACCTGGAGGACACAGAGGGGACAGGTCATGGCCAGGGCTGGTTCCACACCTGGCAGCTTCACTCAGTACCGTCAGGACAGTGGCAGAGGGCACTTGAGAAATGCATATTTCCCTGCTGGTTCTCTTAATTTTGAAATGCAACATATTTTTAAAACTTACTTCCTTAAAAAAATACTACAGTAATCCCAATGAAAAATTTAAGTTTCAATCATGCATTTCACCAAAACTCGCACAGGTTTGCACATCAGTTTCTATCTGGATGCATTCCTAGTGCGTGAGTGTGTGTGTGTGGTGGATACTGACTGAAGGGGAGTCAGTACCGCATACCAGGCCTTCTCAAATCTGACTTCCCAGATCCTTTTGTTATTTTTGATTTTGAGACAAAGTCTCACTAAATTGCTTGAGCAGGACCAGAACTTTCATCTTTCTGCCTCAGCCTCCCAGAGTGCTGGGATTATATATCTACACCTCTATGCCCTGTTACACATGATAAACATATAAATCTTCTTTGGACAAGAGCTGAGACACACACAGACCTTTTGCAGTCTGTTCACAGATGATCTGTATTCAGCTATTTTTACACACGGAAGCGGCCGATGTTTTTCCCGTGCCCTGAGCAGCTTTCCTGCTGGCCTCCTTTCATGGCGACTGTATCGTTCCATTGTGTTGCTCACCACGATCCACTCGATCCTTCTCCTCGAGGTCATCTGGGTGTTTCTCTGTGGAACATTTTTTCCATGTTTCAACACAGCTTTCCTGATTATCTGCCCGAAATAGCCAAGCGATATTTCATCACTCTTATCTACCATCACCTACAAAAACATGCTCCCCTCACCTCAGACATTTCGCTGCATGTACCAACTGGACCAGCATTGGGGCTGGCCACAGAGGCCAGGACCTGGACCGGGGCAGGCTGAATCTGTGACCCAGCCACAGGGACTGGCCAGTCCAGGGTCACTGTGGCTTCTGGGGGCTTCAGCTCGGGGCAGCTTGGTTAGTTCTGCCAGTCATTTACCCTCCAGGTCCTCAGCAGCTGCTCACATGCACCAGGAAGCTTCCTCCCAGGATGCACTCGACTGTCCAGTGCTATTTTTAAAACTGTTCCAGGGCTGAGGCTGCAGCTCAGCGGCCCTGGGTTCAGTCTCCTTGGTTGCTTCTCTTTGTTAGCAGCAGTCCACGATGTGCCTAGGTCCTCATATCTTTGCCTCGCTGGCCCACATTATGTTAACTTGCTGGGGCGCTGTATCAATGCACTTCCAGCTCAGAGAATGATGAAACAGTCATATTTATTCTCTCTGTGTGGTGGAAGCGGAAATCTGAAGGACTGTGCTGGCAGGGTTCTTGCTCTGGTGTCCCCCTGAGTCTGGTGCTCCTGGTGTTCCTTGGCTTGTGGCCACATCACTCCCATCTCTGCCTTTCTGCTCATGAACACTGTCTTCTTGGTGTCTCTCAAAAACTGGGCTTCTCTCTGACAAGGACACTTGTGTGGCCTTGAGGGCCTGCTAGATGGCCCAGGTACCCTCCCTTCCAAATCCTCCTGCAGTCACATGGGCAAAGACCTTTTTGCCTGGTAAGGTAACATTTACAATTTCTAGGGATAAAGATTTGATGTGCTCGGGTGACCACTATTAAACCTATCAGAAGTGCTTGAAAAAACAAAGTCAGTCCTTGTTGTTCAGGGAAGAGAACAACATGTGTCTAGAGTTCATGAACTCAAAGAGCAAAAGTCAGGGAAGGGTGAGGTGGGAGCGGCAGGCCCCGCATGCGCCGTTAAAAGTGCCGCCCACCGGAAACGGAAGTGCGTGGTCGGGGTCTGCACAAGTGCAAGCGTCTGTCGCTCTCCCGCAAGGTGGGGCGTGTAATCCGAATTTAGAGTCTGCAGGGCTGAGCCTGCCTCACTTTCCACCATGGCTCACTGCAGCTGGCACGCGTGTGGCACAGAGAAGTATGGAGGGAACAGAGATGCCCCGCTGCTGGTAAGTTTCCTCAGGGAAAAACCCAAGACACCTGAGCAGAAAACCTGTACGTGCAGGCGGCCAGGAGTCTGTGGTCCCGAGTGGCAGGGGATGTGGCCTTTCCCTTGTCCTCCTTCTGAGCGTGAAACACACCCACAAGGCCCCTGCGGGATGTGCGTTTGCACGGTTGCCGTACCCACGGCTGCAGGCCTCTCTCCTCGGTGGAAATAACCTTAGGCCCTCCGGATGATGGCTCTTCACAGCCTGAACCCCATTTCCTGAGCAGTATGTACTCTCATTTTATTTATTTGGGGGATGGTGTTGAGACAGAGTCTTGCTGTATAGTCCAGGCTGACCTTGAGCTCCCTGTGTAGTCAGGTTGGACTTGAATTTGTAGCAGTCCACCTGCCTCAGCCTCCTGAGTGCTGGGATTATAGGCCTGTACTGCCATGGCGTTCTACAGCTCTCATTTTAATATGTCGCTTATTTATTCAATGTGCATGCAACTGAAAACTCCTATTTAGCGTCTCCTCTGTGCTGGGTATGATTGAAACAACAAATGTTCAGATTTTAAAAAGTGATTTCAATGAAAGGCACTGCCAATAATCTCCCTCAGGATACCCCTGCTTCAAACTCACTCGTCCCACGGTGCTTGCCTCTTCCTGAAGCACTCCTGGAAGTCCTTTCATGAGTGTCTTCATTTGCATGGTCCTGGCTGCCGCCTTGTCCTGAATCAACGCAAGACATTTGTCTTTCATGGTTGTTTTGACTTTGGGGAAGAGCTGGAAGCCACGCAGTGTCAGATCCGCTGATGAGGACGCAGGAATGTTTTTCCCAGGCTGCCTTTCTGGAAGGCAGTGCTCGGCAGCAGCAGTCACCAATTTTTTTTTTTTTAAATCATGCTTTGTGAAGACACTCACAAGAGAGGACTTCCAGCATCGCTTGAGAAAGTGGCAAGAACAATAGATGCACGTATGGAAAGCAAGAAGGAACATTCTGAGGGGGATTAGGGGCAACGCGTCTTTTACTCAAAGAATTTTTTTTTTTTTTTTTTTTGGTACTGGGAATCAAAATCAACTTGCCAGGCAGGCACTACGTCTCTGAGCCATTCACTGGCCGTCTTTTTGTCTTTTTGAGACACGGTGTCTGTCTCGATATGCAGTTCAGGCTGGCCTCGAGCTCACTTTGTAGCCCAGGCTGGTCTCCAATTTGCGGTGATCCTTCTGCCTCGGCCGCCCTGAGTGCTGGGATTACAGGTGTGCGCTGCCTCGCCGGGTTTAAGACATTTTTAAATTGAAAACACTCACTATATATTCCATCAGCTCCCGTGTGCGGCCTTACTGAGCACAGGGATGACCAGGCCAGACCCGGCCCGTGGTCACATGCTGATTAGCACACGGGCATGTCTAGCTTACAGGGCTTTGGAAGTCCCCGGGAGGGCAGCAGCCACCGCACTAGGAGGTCTTCCGGGGGCAGCACTGGGGCAGCTGGGAAGGGGAGGCCCCCCCAGGGGCGTGGCCTGCGGGGCCCTGGCGGGCAGGAGGCACCTATGCAGCACGCAGGCCGGGCTCCGGCTCCGGGAGGTGACTGCGGGGCACCTTGCTCTGTGACAGCGGCCTGGCCCCAGGGGGCGTCTGGAGGCCGCACCGCCTGAGGGGCTCCTTGCCCCTCCGGGTTCAGCGTGGGAGGACAGGCAGCACCGAGCCAGGTCGCCCCGCCTTCCCTATCTGCTGGGTCCCAGTCCCCGCCTGGCACCCTGGAGACTGAGGCCGATCTCAGAGGACACCCGGTGTCCTCAGGGATGCAGCCCCCCCCCCCAGCAGCTCCGGCCTCGGGAGCCCGGGGAGGCGACCTCGAGGGTCCCTGGGCTCAGGGCGCGCAGCTGCAGGTGCCAGTGACCAGCGCGTGCAGCGCTGCACGCTGTGGCCTCACAGCCCCTCCTCAGGGGCGGCTTCCCGGCTCTAGCTGGGGCCGTCGAGGCTCCTCGGGCTCTGCAAGGGGAAGCCGCATGGCTGTGGCAGGGCTACCTGCAGCACCCGGGAAGCAGCAGGACCTGCGCCAGGCAGAGCTTCCGTTTTCTCTGAGTGCCCTGGAGAAGAGGTGAGAATGTGTTCCCACGCAGAGAGCCCCTAAGAGCAGCCCCCCCAACCTTCCAACCGCAAGGGCCTAGAGGGCGCTATCTGATTCACCCGTTGCTGGTTAACCTTGATTATGCCAGAGTAGTACTCCATTGTGTGAAAATCTCATCTTCCTCCACTCACCAGCTGACGGGCATTTGGGCTGTTGCCCAAGATTTAGCTGTCACAAACTGTGCTGCTATGAACAAGGGTGTTCATATATTTCAGTGCAATAATGCATTTGACTTTTTTGTACTGGGAATCGAACTCAGGACCTCAAGCTTGCCAGGCAGGTGCTGCCAATGAGCTATATCCGTAGCCCAGTCCTTTTAATTCCTTCGGGAAAATACCATGACGAGGAATAGCTGGGCTGAATGGAACTTCTAGTCCTGTTTTTTTGAGGAATTTCCACACTGATTTCCACAGTGGATGCACCAGTCTGCACTCCCACCAACAGTGGAGAAGGGTTCCTTTTTCCCCACAGCCCCTCCAGCATTTGTTATTGGTTGATTTCTTGATGGTAGCCATTCTTTCTGGGGTGAGATGGAATCTCAGTGTTGTTTTAATGAACATGTTTTCATATACTAATTTGCTATTTCTACTTCCTCTGAGAAGTATGTATTCATTTCAGATGCCCATTTTTGGATTGAGCCTTTAAATTTGGTGGGTTGGATTTTTTGAGTTCTTTATATATTCTAGATATTAGTCCTTTGAGGAATAGTTGGCAGAAATATTTTTCTATTCTGGAGGTTATCTCTTTACTCTGTTGGTGGTTTCTCTTGCTGTGTGTCTTAGTTACTTTTCACTCTTGTTGCTGAGACAAAATACTCGACGCCCAACATGAAAGAAGGAAAGGTTTATTTCTTACAGTTTTGGAGGTTTCAGTCCATACTTAGCTGGCTCCAGGCAGCAGGGTGGCTGGCTACAAACAGCAAAGCACGAAAGGGATCGAGACACAACTTCTTCTCTCTGATACATCATATCCTGGTTCCACCCGTGGGCAAGTGTAGCACTCACACCACCAATCCAAGCGCTAGACAAGGAACCAAACACAAATGCTAGATTTGGTCACATCCATAATTGCATGAGGCTTGGGGGCCACTGACATAAACCATGACACTGTGTAAAGCGTTTTAATAAGATGAGCTCCTAGTTGTAGATTCTTGTGATAGTTCCTGTGTGATGGCAGTTTGTTCATAAAGTCTTTGCCTACACCAGTGACTTCAACAGTTCTACCTAACCTCTGTTCCAGAAGATTTAGTGTTTCTGTTTTAATATCCAGTCAGGGATTGTGATGCCCCCTGCCTTGCCTTTGTTGCCCAGTGCCAATTTTGTTATTCTAGGTCTCTTGTGTTTGCAAATGAATTTTAGGATTGTTTTCTCTAGTTCTGTGAGGTTTGCTATTGGTATTTTGGTTGGGATTGGATTAATCTGTATAACAATTTCAGGTTGGGTGTGATGGCACATGCCTGTAATACCAGAATTTGGGAGGCTGAGGCAGGAGGATCACTGCGAGTTTGAGATCAGGCTGGGTTACACAGTGAGCTCAAGGCCAGCCTGAGCTGCATAGTGAAACCCTGTGTCAAAAAGACAATAATAATTTTGCAAGTGTGGCCATTTTCACTATATCAGTTTTTCCTACCCAAGAACAAGGGATATCTTTCCATTTTCTGATACCCTCTTTGATCTCCGTTTTCAGAGTACTATAGTTTTCAGTGTAAAAGTCTTTTAATTCCTTTGTTAAATTGATTCCTACATTCACTGTATTTTTTTAATCACACTTCATAAAGCCACTCATGGAAGAAGACTTCTACAACTGCTTCAGAAAATGGCAAGAACAGTGGAGTAAGTGTGTTGGAATATTTTGAGGGGAACTGACAGCAATGTATCTTTTACTCATACATTTTAAAAATTTAAACATTCACCGTGTATTTCAATCACCCCTGCCTGAGACTTGTGCTCCTGCCTCTGCCTCCCAAGTGATAGGATTACAGGCCTTATTCCCTCCACAGCCCTACTGTATGGGGACTGACTCCAGGGCCTTCTCACTGAGCTGTACCCCTGTACCCCCAACCCCTCTTTAGTTTTTCTTCCAGACCGGATCTCACTAAGTTGCTAAACTGTACAGGCTGGGCTTGAACTTGTCATCCTCCTGCCTCAGCCTCCCAGAGCATCAGCATTTCAGGTCTGCACCGCAGGGCCTGGCACTGACTACCTGCCAGGAGCAATCGGTTCCCATTGGGGAGGGGAGCGGGCAGAGCTTATGGAGGAGGAGGGGAAGAGCCAGTCCTGTGGGGCCCCGAGAACTGGGCGTGGAAGGCTGCTCCTGCTCCAGGGCCCCCTACCTCCTCCCTGCAGGTCCATAGCCCTCCCCCTCCTCCGACTCCAGCAGCCAGGCAGTCCAGGCAGTGATACAGCTGCCTGCCCTGAAAGAGGGCATTGTGTTTCCACCAGAGCCACCCACACCGGGCTGCTGCTCCCAGCCCTTGGGTGTCTCCCTGTGTGTGTGGGGGGGGGCAGGTGGCTGTGGACACCCCAATACGTGGGGGCGGGGGGCGGCAGTCGATGTGCTCCGGGCTGTGAGTGCAGGTTCTGACCCCCCCCCCAACCCCACTGTTGGAAAACAAGCCACTCCCTGGGCCTTGCAAACCTGGGCCCAGTGCAGAGGTTCTCTTAAAGATATAATTATCTTCGGGAGAACTGCTTCTCTAAGCTCATCAGGCCTTGGGGGACAAAATGTTTACAGTAAGAGAACACGTGAGAGATTTCATTGTGTTTGTTTTACTTGAGACATTCGAGCCACCCACAGTGACAGTCATGGAAAACACTGTTTGTCCTCCTGAGAAGAGTGAACATGGGAAGCAGAGTGGCCGGCCTGGGGGCGGGGGGGCCACGAGCCTGGCTCTGAGGGGGAGTCAGGCCAGTGCTAGTGCTGGGGGTCAAACCCAAGGCCTCTGAATGAGCTGCACGCTGAGCCTCAGCCCCCATCCTCCTGTTACTGAGTCAGGGTCTCGCTAGGTTGCTCAGCCAGGGCTTGGACTGGTGAGCCTCCTGCCTCAGCCTCCCAGCGAGCTGGGATTATAGCCCTGCGCCAGTTTCTGAGTTACCTGAGTGTCCGACCTGCCCCAGGAGAGCGACTCAGAGCCTTGAGTAAGAGGGAGGCAGGGCGGGGGGGGGGGACTGCAGGTTTGGGGGAGTGAGAGGTGAATCCCGGGGCCCCTCAGTTCAGCCCTGCCAGCCCATCCACCTGGCTTGCTGCTCCCCAACACGCATCTTTCTCCTGAAGTCACCAATGCATTGCACTTTGTGTGATCCTCCTCTTTGTTTAGGGGTCAGTCCACCAAGGAGACGCAGCAGTCCTGAATGTGTATGACCCAGACCGCTGAGCAACAGAACAGGTGAAACCAAAGCCGATAGGCCTGCGAAGGGAAACAGGCAAATCTACAGTGAGAGTTGTAAACATCCACCTGCCTTCAGCACTGGATGGGACAGTTAGACAGAGGACCAATGAGAAGGTGAGAGAGCCCAAAGGTGGCATCACCCCTCATCAGCGCGCACCTGCTTTGCAAAATACATACGCCAAGGAACATACACCAAGAGAGAGCATAGCCTGGACTCTTTCTTAAGCCTCCACGAATTTTTGCTGATTTTGTATCATACAGGGTGTGTTCTTTGACCTCAGAAAATCAAAGTGGAAATCAGGACCAGAACTTCTAGACACAAACTGAACAGCACACTTCTGCATAGTCCAGGGTCTGGAGAGAAAGGGCCATTTTAAAAAAAAAATGAAAATACAACATATCAAAGTTTGCAGGACACAGAGCAGAGCTGAGAAGGAAATTTATGACTAAATGTGTGCATTAGGAAGAGGAACATTTACAAAGCAATAAGATTCCCTCATTAAGAGCTTAGTAAAGGGTCAGAGTAAGCCCCAAACTAAGCATCAGAAAGAAGATACCAAGGTAAGAGCAAAAATGATGAAATTGAAAATGGAAAGATGTCTGTGGTCAAATAAAGTCAAAAATGGAAAATAATGAAACAGGTAACTGTTGGAAATCATGGAAGTGACAAACCTCTAGCAAGCCAAAGATAGAGAAGGTATAAAATTACCAATATCAAGAATGAAACAGAGCCAGGAGTGGTGGCACATGCCTGTAATCCCAGCACACAGAAGGATGAGGCAGGAGGGTTGCTTCAAGTTCAAGGCCAGCCTGAACTGCACATAGACCCTGTCTCAAAAAAAATCAACCCCTCTCCATCCCCAGAAAAAGAAGGTAACTGCATTATGCATCATTATAGACATCCTGTAGATATCAAAAGGATATTGAAGAAAAATAATAAAAATAAATTTAAAAATAAAAAGAGGAAAGAAAAAAGGTCTGGGGAGGTAGCTTAGTGGTAGAGCACTTGGGTTTGATCTTCAGCACCAATAACCAAACCCAAACAAAACCAAATCCCAGGGGAACAGTTCACTGTATACAAATAAATTAGGCAACTTTAATGAAGTAGACCGCTTCCTCAATATACAAGGTACTGTAACACACAGTATGAAATGCTTTGAAGAACCTATAAGTATTACGGAACTCAGATTTGTAATTAATAACTCACAGAAAGGGCTCTCCAAGTGCAGACAGATAATCACCTGGAGGTTTCCACCGTTCATTTGAAAAAGACTTAATAACAACTCCACATGGTCTGTTCCAGAATACGGGAGACAGGGAACACTTCTCAAATCATATAACACAAATCAGCATTACACTGATGCAAAAACTAGGCAGAGAGTGTAAGACAACTACAGAGCAGTGTTCCTTATTACTATAAAAGCAAACACTTTTCAAACCATTGCTCGATATTGTCAAATGGAATTTAGCAACATAGAAAAAGAATTATTCATCAGATCACTAGAGTTTATTCCAGGGATGCAGGGCAGGTTCATTCTTGAAAATCAGTCAGTGTAGCCGATCATATTCCTGAGCTAGAGGAGAAATGTCGCCTGTCACGCTCAGCAAAAGCATCTGACGAAATCAACACCTGTCGTGATAAAACTCTCAGAGAAACAGGAGTAGAAGAGAACTCCTCAACATGAGACAGGGCACGCACAGTGGAATGCTGTCCCCCTGAAGCCAGGGACAAGGCAGAAATGGGAGCCCCCAACACATGTCAGTCCCCACTGCTGGCATTTCTAGGCAAAGTAGCTGAGCAAAGAAAAGAAATTAGCAGCGTGCAGATTGGGAAGAAAGACATAAAACTGTCCCTATATGCAGATGGCATGATTGTCTGCATGGAATTTTCTAAAGTATTTGCCAAAAACCTCAAATTAATCCTGCAGGGCTGCAAAAGACAAGGTCAACATTTAAAAGTTAATTGTACAGGTTGAGCTTCCCCAATCAAAAAGTCCAAAATCCAAAACTTTTTGAGCACTGACGTGTCACAAAGGGAAAATTCTACACCATGAAATTTTGTGTCATACACAAAATTATTAAAAATATTGTATTAAATTAGCTTCAGGCTATGTGCATTGGGTGTGTTTGAAACGTAAGTGAAATTTCATGTTTAAACTTAGATCTCCCCCAAATATCTCACTACATATATGCAGATGTTCCTAAATCCAATAAAATCTGAAATACAAAGCACTTCTGGTCTCAAGCACTTCAAATAAGAGTAAACCTGTCTTTCTAAATACTGTTAATAAACATATGAGCATCAAAATTAAAGTATATTATGAGGCTAGCAAAGTAGGAGAGTGCCTGTCTAGCATACACAGGCACTGGGTTCAATAGCCAGTATCTCTCTCTCCCTCTCTCTCTCTCTCTCTCTCTCTCTCTCTCTCTCTCTCTCTCTCTCACACACACACACACACACTCAAAAAATTCTTATGTTTAATCAAAATATCAAAATATATATTAGACTATTAGACTTATATGCTAAAGTGTGCATTATGCTGATAAAAAAAATCAAAGAACTAAATGAGTGGAGAGAAATACTGTGTTTGTGAGTTGAAAGACTCAAAATAATATGTAAAGTCTCCTTGAATGTATTTGCAGGTTTAACATAATTCTTATCAAAATTCCAACAAGTTTTTTTTGTATATGTAGACAATGTTACTATAATTTTCTGAAAATACAAAAGAAATAGACTAGGTAAAAAAAATTTTTTTTAATAGAATCATTTTTCAAACTCAAGACTTGCTTTATAGACACAGTAATCAAAATTGCATGTCATTGGTGGAGAAATAAACATAGGCCATTGTAACAAAACACAGGCCACAGAAAATGACCCACACCAACATGTCAAATTGATTTTTGCTAAAATGCAAAAAATTCAGTGGAAGAGAATCATTAACCTAAGCCTCCCACCTTATATAAAAATTAATTCAAAATGGATCATGGGCATAAATGGAGACCACAAGTCATAAAACTGTTAGAAAAAAATCCTAAGGGAAAAGTTCTTGAACATTTGGTCCCAAAACAAACATACCAACAAAATATAACAACAAAAGCTGTCAGGCTTCGATCTATAAAAGGAAAAATTGATCAATTAGACTTAATCCAAACTAAAAGCTTTTGCTCTGAGAAAGATTTTATTGAGAGGATGAAAAGACGAGTTGGAGAGTGGGAGAAAATATTTGTAAACCACATACCTCACAAGGTGCTATTACTCAGAATATACTGCAGAAGGAACTCTTGAAACTGCACAGTAAAAGAGCAAGTGGTCCAATTATAACCCGGGTAAAAGACATGAAGAGACATCTCACCGAAGATCAAATGATGTTTCCTATCATTAGCCACCGGGGAAATGCAAACTAAAACCGCAAGGAGCCATCACCACAAACACACCAGAATAGCTGAATAAAGATCTGAGCAGCAAAAGCTGGTGGGGATGTAGGGGGGAAGCACTGCTGGTGGGAAAGGAAAGGCAGCCAGTCTGTGAAACTGTTGACAGTTTCTTAAAAAAGAAGTACCATTTGGCCCAGCGAATGTGTTCCTGGCTAGCAAACCTGGAGAAGTGGAGACCAAGATTCAGACAACTGCCAGTGTAAGAGTAGGGGTGGCGTCTCTGGTCTGGGTTGGCTACTGGGGGACCCCAGAGCCTCCTACTACCTAGCTGAGCTGTGTCTAATCACGGCATCCACTGACAGGCCCACCAGCACCTGCCCTTTGCTACAGCCACTCTGCTCTGGAGAAGAAGAGGTGTGTTGTGCTACCCAGCAGTCAGGGGTGTGCTGAGCCGCCCCCCACCCTCCAAATATATGTGGCCACGCCCCAAGCCCCAGGGTGGTGGTGTTTAGAGATCACTGGGTTTAGATGAGGTCGTGAGGATGGGATCCACAGGATAGCATTAGTGCTCCTTTAGAAAGAGCCCCGAGGGAGCTTGCTGTCTGTCCTCGCCATGTGAGGATGCAGTGAGAAGATGACCAAAGAAGTCAGGAGACCTTCCCCAGGACTCACCCTGCCAGCACCTTGATCTTCATCCTGAACTTCATGCCTCCAGAACTGTGAGGAAAATGTCTGCTGCGTAAGACACCAGTCTAATTGCATAATGGCTATGACAACTTTTAGTATTTGCTGTGACAAATGTGGAAACAACTTTGGAACTGGGTAATGAGTAGGCCGGGGAAGAGTTTTGAGACGTGTGGTAGAAATATGGGCAGTAAATGCCAGTCAGATGAGGTCTGAGGTGGAAATGAGGAACGTGTTATTGGACAGTGGAGAAAAAGCAACCTTGTTATAAGATGGCAAAGAACTTGGCTGAAGTGAAACTTATGAGGGATAAAACTGAATATTTACCTGACAGAGGGACAATTGAGGGTGCAGCTTGGTTTATCCTGACTGGTTATAGTAGAATGCAAAAGGGGATGGATTGTGAGAGGGGTTGTTAAACAAACAGGAATCAGAATTTGAAGAGCTAGAAAAGTCTCAGGATATCTGTACTGAAAGAATGAAAAACTGTTCTGGAGAAAGTGCTGGGGGTGTGGCTGAAAATTCAAAGAGTGCATGAGATTATAGAAACCAGATGCAGCCAGTTTTGAACTGAAGGGGATGGAGACAGGGAAGAAATGAAGGAAGGCTGTCAGATGTTTTGGATTTGACAGGACAAGACCAATGAGCTATTGGCTATAAACTGGTGCTGTTGTTCAAGAAGAAGGAAAAATGATCCTGAAGGTAATTCAGTGGCCCTCAGGACTGCCATCTTGGTTTCAGAGGCCCTCAGGACCGCCATCTTGGTTTCAGTAGGCCATGTGACCTCCACCTAGAGCCTTCTGGGTAAAGATACCCAAAAGAGTCACGAGAAACCTGCCAAACAGAGGGTGCTCTGAAGAGCAGGGCACTGGGGCCACACTCTAGAGCTACTGCCTGGAAGGTGAGATACCAAGCGTGTGGGTTATTCTTGAGCCTTAAAAGCAGATAGAATCTGTCGTGCTAAATTTTGGACTTGCTTGAGACCTTCTGATTTTCCCCCTTGGAATGGGAATACCTAGCTTATGTCCGTTCTACTGAGATACTTTAGGAGCACGTAACTGGCCTGGTTTCACAGGCTCTCAACTAGACTGTACTTTGTGTGTCACCCACAAACCTTAGTGCTGGTGCTGGAATGAGGCAAGACTCTCAGAGCTGTTGGGAGGGAATGCACCTATTTTGCCAGCAAGAGGAGTGAGAATTTGTGGGGGAGGAGAGAGGATAGGAGTGAAATACTGTGGACAGAATTGTGTCTCCCCAAAGTCAGAGGTTGAAATCCTAAGGTGATAGTGGTTAGAGATGAGGACCTTTGGGAGCCAATTTATGTGAACATGGAAGCTTTGTGATGGGATTGATGTCTCTAAAAGAAGAGAGATGAGAGATCTTGCCTTCTTTCTGTCCTTGTCACATAAGAACACAAAGAGAAGCTGATAGTCTGCAAGCCAGGAAGAGAGCCTTTACCAGAACTGGTACCTCGATCTCAGACCTCTAGCCTCTAGAACTGTGAGAAAATTAATTGATGTTGAGGAAGGATGCATGGCAACATTACTTGTAATAACCAAAACTCAGAAATAATTCAGATGTTCCTCAGTGAGGGAATGACCAAGCAAACTATAGCCCAGCCATACCATGGAATACTGCTCAGCAGTGTTAACAAGAATGAACTGTTAGCACCTGCAGAAGCCGAAGTGACCCTCATGACCATGCTCAGTGAAAAAAAAAAAAAGCCAATTCCATAAGGTTTCGTTCTGTATAACTCTATTTGGATATCAATCTTGAGGTGATAAAATTACAGGAACGGAGAACAGATGGGGTAGAGGGAAGGAGAGCAGTTGTAGTGATAAAAGGACAGCATGAGTGACTCTTGCAGTGCTGGAACTGGTCTTGAGTGTATCCATCTTTCTTGGCTTCGTAGTAAACCTGGAACCTTGCACATCCGAGGCAAGCATTTAACCACTGAGCTACACCCCCAGGCCAGATGTCAACAGTTGTCATTCAGGAAACTGAGAAAAAGCTGTCAGTGCATCATACTATTTCTTACAACTGCATATAAACCTTGAATTTCAAAATAAAAACTTCATTTAAAAATTGTTGAAGACAAAAGAGGGCTTGTTTATGTTGGTGGTATCTGTTGATGTTAAAAGAAAAACAGATATTTGAAAATGTTCCCTTAATTCTTTTGAGAATAACATACCTAATTCTATCTTTTGCAGTATGTTGTTTATGTTGAAATGTATATAATGACCATCCAGTCACATTCAGGTGTGGAGTTTGGAAAATAAAGTATATTGAATTAACTACATCAAATGTTTGTAGACATAATTTTTGATAATACACAGAACCTTGAAAAATGACAGTTTTTTAAATATTACTTGCAATGTGGAAGTGATAGTTTTTTTAAGATCAGTTGCAAGTTGTAATTAAAACTATACCAATGAACTTTTCATATCATTACATTAAAACCCATGTATCTATCGATTTTGGCCTTGTGGAGTACCTCTGGGAGCATGGAATTCCCAGTGGTGTCTGGGCCATTTTTTTTGTGAACCATTGCTCAGAGCTCTCAATGTAGGACCTCATACAGCTGCTCAGTAAGTGCAGGGATCTAAGGAAGGATATTGAAACCCTTTGTTCAAAAGACTGTCCAGCGATTGGGCAAATAAAAGGATTGGAGAGAGAGGACAGGCTTCCTTAGGAGAAAATAGCAGATTTTAGGGTAGGATGCAGGGCCTTGCCTCACTGGCACCTGAGCCCACAGTGGCCCAGGACAATCTGTATGCTCAAAAGGGAAGGAACTATTCTGCCAGCACACAGGCCTAGTAGGTGGTGGTTCCACGCTGTGAAAAGCAGCTTTCTTTTGTTTTTATAGATGGAGATGTTGAGTGATTGAGGTAGCTCGTCCAAGGAAGTAGGATGGGGACCACAGCCAGCCCTCCTAACTCTCCTCCCCATCCACATCCCTAGCGGAGCAGTGAATGTCCCCTTTTAGCTCCTGTGAACCGGATTATACTTAGCTTTTCTCTTAGCAGTGGCCTAATTGTTTCCTGGTGAGTCCAAACCAATGAGACAAAGAGTTCTTTCCCTTTCTCAGTGAAAGGTAACCCAGGAGAGTGTACTGCCACAAGTTATTACTATAGCCAGTAACTGAGCCAAGTTAAAAACAAGCGCAGACACTGTCTGAATAGGGAAAACCAAGGCAAGCTTTGTGATCCCTTTGCTTTGGTACAGTCAGTGGTCACTAACTCAAATCTGGGGTGACATCTCAGAGACGACCAGGCCTGGGTGTTTTGCTTTATTCGTTCTGTAAAAGAGAAAGGTTTATGTCTTATTATGAAATACCCTGGGCAAATCTGAGTAAAGATTTATGCAAAACTTCTGCGCAAGCCCTGGTAGGTTTTCACTCACAACTGTGGAAGACCACCTGGGCACCTCTCCTTGAATGCAGAACAATTCTGCAACATTAGTTAAGTCTTATTTCCATACACTAGTAGGTACAGAGCTGGCTATGCTATTTCCTTCTTTCTTCAGTTGGCTCTAAGCAATGCAAATAAGGCCAGCTAAAGTACTGATATGTAATCTCCAAGGCTGATCTGACAGGCTCCTGTTTCCTGGAGTAGTGCTCGCTGAGAAAGATCTGAGCAGAGCAGGATGGCAGAGCCACTCAGCTCCAGGAATGTCAGCTGGGTATGAGCCCCAAAGGAAGAGGCTATGACCATCCAGAGCACAAAAGTTTACATACCAGAAACTGAAGCAACAGCCTCCTAAATTCATTCATATGCTAGCCCAGTCGAGTTATGCAAACTGTTCTTTCTGCTTATCTCCTTGAATATTGCAAAGATGCTTTTCTTCCCACCTGGCTAGCCAGCTCAAGTTACTCACATCCACACTGTCATTCATCCTTGACCCACTCCCTTCTTCAGGAGATAATAAATTCTAGGAGAGGCCTTGGATCAAGGCCTTTGTCTGTATATCCTCACTTGGATCCGGCTTAGGATACCTTGGCTGCCCTTAACTTGGAGTATGTCTTGGTGTCTTTACCTTTGCCATGGGTTGCAATGGAGGTAGTAGCTTGGAATTAACTTGCTGGGATTCCAATAACATCTCAATGGGATTACAAATACAACTTTCTGGATTGTGAGGAGGACTGGAAATGGATTACAATACTTGGATTACAATATTCAATATTTGGATTACAATAATACTGACAGATCATAGGTGCAACTTTGTTCTCTGTCCTTTTCCCCCAAGCAGCACTGGTGCAGTGGCAGTACTGGGCCGCTCACCTGAGAACTGGGTCTAGGCAGGGAGGGTTGGGCTGAGAGCTGGCCCAGCTGCACAGAATTGGGGCTTAGTTACTTGTTAACAAATCACACATACCTACTCCAGTTAGACCTCGTACCTGTTAGGATTTTCGGCGCGGTGAAACAGCAAAATATGAGATAAAAGAGACCTTTATTCCCAAGGACATGGAGAGAAGTCCACGACTACAGACAGCCTGGCCTTCTCTAACCCACACGTGTGGGTTAGGGTACTCATATAACCTCTGACCTGGGTGGCACCCAGGACGGGGACAGGTAATGCACGTGTTACTGATTGGGGGTACTTTTGTGCCACTGGAAAAGGTGACTAGAGTTTGGTCTCGCCCCTCGGTCCTGCCTCCCACCGCAGCTTTCCAGGGCACAACTCTTTCAGTACCTACCACAGTTAGACCTCGAAGCACGGTTAAGCAGTTGGATGAACGCTTGTTACTCCTGGCTTCTCAAGACTTCTGTAGAAAGTATGATGAGGTTACATACAGGGGGAAATCCAGTTTGCATACATTATTTTTGGTTAAATTTGTCAAGTCAAAGGATTCTGGAGTCAATGGGCCAATAGATTTGGGGGAGGGGGGTGTACCAGAAATTGAACTCAGGACCTTGTGCTTACTAGGCAGGCTCTGTGCCACTAAGCTACATCCCCAGCCCGGAATCTGAAGTCAAATGCATTGTATTTGTTTGCACTGTTGGAGTGGAACCCAGGGCCCAATCTGTGCTGGGAAATTACCACTGAGGCATATTCCTGGCCCCAAATCCATGTTTCAAAAATGCCTCCTCCTCCCTTGGGATTTTACTTCCAGTACAAGCAGGCTTTGGTGCAGAGTCAGAAATAATTTGGAAGGAGAGTTTAGAACTCAGAAATTCTCTTCACAGTGTTACACCAGGGCAGAAGCCTTTGGTGCCTGGAGTCATCTTGGAAACCGCTACATGGCTTGTCGTTGAAAGAGGAGGAAAATATGAACGTGAGACTGCTGTCCCAGGCATTCAGTTTTGCTTCTCGTGGGCTTTGTGAGAGTGGGCATGCTTCAGACGCGTTCTCAGTGAAATCCAGGTAAAATACATCCAAATGTAACAGCATCAGCAAGCCCAAGAATGCTGCCTGGTGAAACATTCTCAAGCCCCAGCCGGTGCCTACTTTAGAACAGCAATACTACATAGTCCTTGGGTTTGTTATCATGCTATTGGGTTTGCACTGGGGACCCGATATATAAACAGAGGGGTTCCCCCCGCTATGGCGTGCGGCTGTTGGCAGGACACACTTAAATCACAGCCACTAGCTTTCTAGCTCAAGTTGACCCCACTTAGCTTTTTTTCAGTCAGTCAGTCATTACCACTGCTGTAATTTAGGTACTGTTCTAGGCTACAGAAATGATTATTTATCTATTATTTATTTTGCAGTGCTGGAGAAAATAATCTTAAAAACATGCACATAGGTATTCCTTGGTATCTGCCAGGCACTGTTTTTTTGTTTGTTTGTTGTTCATGACCTTGAGTTTGCTAGGCAGGCACTTATGCCACTGAGCTATATCCCTGGGCCCAGGCATTGTTTTGTATATTTTCTTACTTATCACATCATTTAACCTCCTAACAGTCTCGTACTGTAGATACTGTGTTAGTCAATCCAGAGAGTCGGAGTAGTCTTTTGAAGAAACAAACACTCAGCTAAATACTGAAAAGCATGGTAGCCATGGTGGTGAAGGAGTTCTAAGCGAATTCTAGGGGCACATAAGAGATAGATGTGTGACCCAACTTACCCCTAATGCCAGGGTTGAGGGAAAGGTAAAGGAAAATTGAACTTCCTCTTTCACATACAATTAAACTTTCACAGTTTCATAAAATCATCCTACGTATTCCACTGTATTCAGCTTATTTCAAAATGTTCAGTATTACATTAAGGTTTAAAATGTATCTCTTCTTTTTCTAAAAAATGGGAAGTATATCTGGTTTCTGCTGTTTTAAGCAGTATGTTGGTTAAGTCTATTAGAATCATAAACGTTGCTCTCGGAGGAGCACAAAGATGTGACAATTAGCTGAATTACTCAACAGTAAGTCTGGAAGCAGGCATGATGGCACATACCTGTAATCCTGGCACTCAGAAGGATAGTTGCAAGTTTGAGAGCAGCCTGGGGTACACAAGGCCAGCCTGAACTGCATAGCGAGACCCTGTCTCAAAAAAAGATGAGAAAAAAGAAAGTAAATCCGGGTAGTTTAGGGGAGGGCACTTTTACCAAAACTTGCAAGATGACAGCTCACAGCCTGAATTGAAACTCAAGATATATTCTGGTGAATTCAGGTCATGTTGAAAAGTTGGGAAATTTCACATCAAAAGTGAAATTCTCACTAAAGTAAAATTTCTGGTTTCTCTGAGGCAAAATGGAATGCCTGATAACCACGGCCAGTATTTTGGGTCGGGCCATAGTCTCCTGAGCCTTCGAGGCAGCTGCTTCCTTGGAGGTGCTGAGCTGCTTTGAAAGGTGTGTCACTCTCGACGTGGGAGAAAGGGTGACAGAGGCAGAGCAGGCGGGGGAAGCAGAGGAGAGAATCTGTACGTACAAGATGAACTACAGGGGACCCACAGGGGAGAGGTCAAGAGGAGTAAGGCCGAGGGAAGACGCTCGCACTGGGCCCGGTTTGGCAGGCTTCGCACGCAAGGCTAAGGCGCTCGAGCTTGACAGTGGTAGCCAGCAGCCACCTGTATTTTAAGGAGGTTAGAAGCACGGCTGGGTTTCTCTTCTGGCCTGATCATTCTGGGGGTGCAGAGGAAGAAGCCCCCACAGTCTGGAAGTCCATCTGAGAAGCCATGTGATCATCGAAGCGTGCTGGAGTGGCTTGACTTTGGTCATGACAGTGGAGATGGGAAGAAATGCACGAAGGACTTATGAGGTGTGGGCAGCACTGGTGGCCGGAGTTCTGATTCTGCTCACCCATGAGGGTGGAGCCTGTGACTGTGGGGGAGGAGCCTGCGATGTGGAGGTGGAGCCTGCAATGGTGTGGGCGGAGCCTGTGGTGGACTGGGAGCAGGGAGAATGGAGAGGAAGGGAAAAACTCTCCGCCTTGCCTGCTGAGTTGGGTGTCTGTGTGAGTGGTCAAGAGGAGGTGGCCAGCAAACAGCCAGGAACCTGAGCATCAGACAGGAGTGGAGGCGGAGCACTGATGGATAAGGGAGCCGCGCTCCAGGCGCTCCAGGCTCTGCCCGGGCCCTCGCATGTGCCCCAGCGGCTGCAGGCCCTGTCCGGTGTGGCCGTGGATTCCTCCAAGTGTGTGCTTTCAGCCCTGTCTCCTCTCAGACTCCAGGAGCGCGGCTGGGAGGGCAGTTAAAGTCAAGGCTGGTCGCCTGAACCTGGAACCCTACGTTCACAGGGGGAAAAATGCTTTCTACTTTAGTTGTTTTGGTTGAGAGAATAAAATCATTGAAAAATGCAGTATGGGGGAGGGGATAAAATGGCCGTTTGTGTGTGTGTGTATGTTGCTAAGTGTAGATAGCACACTGCAGCCTCATTCAGAGGACTTTATATTTATAATCCCATGGAAAAGTTATTGGAATTCTAGTAAATGAATTCCAGTCTACCACTTCCAGTGCAACCCGGGTCCTAAGTCCAGTCAGAACAATGGCTAACCAGAACAAAGGCCTCGACCCAGGCCGAACCCAGGTTTTATTAATCCATGAAGATGGGTGCGGCTCTGGGGGTTGAGTGACTTCCAGAAAAGTGGGAAGTCTGTGAGTGCTGCTAGCTGGGCCAAGTAGGAGGCCTGAAATGACCTCTGCAATATGCAGAGGGGTATGCAGAAAGAGCCCTGGATTCTGGTACTAGGTGGCCTCTAAGTTTGGAGGAATCCGCATAATACAGTTTAAGGAAGTATCTTGTGTTTTTGATTGGTTGCCTTAGCTTTGCTGTCCGGCCTTCTTGCCCTGAGATGTCACAGCCTCTTTTTCAGGCTCAGTCCCAGCCAACAGTGTGGAGGTGCCTTGCTCACCCTTAGGAGTAGAAGCTAGCTATAGGTGGGGCATCACTGACCTGTGCATTGCTCCTAAGCCTACAAATCAGCACCTCAGCTAAATCCATTTGCATTTCTTAAAGCCAATTGAGGGGGCATAGTGTTAGCCTGGCCAGCTCTGTACATATCAGTGCACCAAAGGAAGGCAAGGATGAGTCAACATGGAGAGAAATGGTCTTCTCTCAGGGGGAGCTGTCTGGTGGTCCTCCACAACTTAAGCATGGAACCGAGAGCTGTGTGCAAGCTAGGCATGCAACACAGTGGCTTCTGTTATCTCGAGTAAGACTCTCAAGGTGAAGCAAACTAGGTCCCAATCAGGCCCACTCAGCAACATGGCCTTGGCTTGTTTTGACTTTACTTCCTGTGTGAAATCAGGTGGGAATGTTTTCATTCTAAAAAGTGAAGTGAGAAGAAGAAGAGATAAACAAAGGGTCCAGGAAATGGAAGTGTCATTGCAGGAAGACACTTGACCCAACCAAGAAGCCAAATAGAGCAGAGTCTTGGGGGTCCAGAGATGCCACACTGCGGGCTCTGGGACACTAGTCACCTGGTTGTTTCTCTGGACGTGGTGGCACCTGAAATTCTATTTCATTCTATGGTAATCTCTAACCCTGATGGGATTTTTCAAATGTGATCCAGGATGGTGGCTTCCAAATCATAGACCACACAGGTCCCTAGAAGTCTGCAAATACAGTTTCTAGGAGGATTTTCAAAGTTATGGATCATCTGATGGCCCCTTGGATCAGAAATGCTATGGGATTGTCATTTGCTTATGGATTTATGACCCCAAGGCCATGAAGTGATTGGTTAAAGTGGCAGTGATTCACTTTTTAAACTCCTTTGTTTTCACTTCAATGTCTAAACAACAGAGTACACGTTTTACCAAATCCACTTTCTGTTCAACTTCTTTTCTTTTCAGTTTTATTTTTGGGTCCGTCCACGTTGGGAGTAGATCCGTGTGTAGGATGGACTGGGGCTTAGACAGGAAAGGAGTAGGGAGAGGCAGGAGCAGACACCTTGCAGAGTCCACCTGCATCCCTGTTGGTCTCTTGCAAACCTCAGAAGCAGGGCTTTTGGACTGTAATAGTTTGATGGGCCATGAAGTACCTTGGTTAACAGGCTGCCTGTAATTTTTAAAAATAAATTATATCAGTTAGCAGTCATATCTTCTCCTTACTTCCATCTTAGCACAAAGTTAGAGATGCATTTTGCTGGAGGACACTCATGCTGACAAACTTCAAGAGACTGAAGATACAAACTACTGTAATATGGGAAAGCATTTGCAAAAGATGTATCTGATAAAAGACTGGAGCTCAAAACACACAAAGAACTCTTAAAACCCAACAATAAGAAAACAAACAATCTAATTAAAGTCAGACCAAAGACGTGAACAAACGCTTCTCTAAAAAGAAGATACCAAGTAAACATATGAAGAGATGCTTTTTATCATATGTCATCAGGGAAATAAAAATTAAAACGAGATACATGCTTATTAAAATGGCCAAAATCTGGGTTACTGACAACACCAAATGCTGACAGGGATGTAGAGTAACAGAAGCTCATTCAGTGCTGGTGGAAATGCGCATGGGTCAGGCACTTTGGAAGAAGTTTGGCTGCTTCTTACAGGACTAAACATACTCGTGTCACACAATCCAGCAATCACACTGCTCAGTATTGACCCAAAGGAGTTGAAAATTATTTCCACCCGGAAACCTGCACCTGGATGTTTATAGCAGCTTTATCCATAATGGTCAGAACTTGAGAATAACTAATATGCCCTTCAGTAGGTGAATGGATGAAGTGTGCCACATGCAGACAATGGAACTGTTGAAAAGAAATGAGCTGTTTTATCACGCAGAGACACAGAAGAACCTTAAATGCATGTCATCAAGTGAAAGAAGCCAGTCCGAAAAGGCTGTCAATTGTGCAATTCCAACTGTATGCCATTCTGGGGAAGGCAAAAAAACTATGGAGACGGTAGAACCAGTGGTTGCTAGGAGTTAGGAAGGAGGGAGGGACACATTTGCAGAACGGAGAATGTTCAGGGCAGTGACACTGTTCTGTATGACACTGTAATGCTAGGTGCATGTCACCAAACCCACATATTGTTCAATGCCAGAAGTCTACCCTAATGTAAAGTATGGGTCCTGGAAGATACAGATGTGTCAGTGTATGTTCATAAAGTATAACAAATGTGTGATTCTAGAGGGACATTCTGATCACGAGGGAATTATACATTCATGGGGTCATCTTTATGCCTTGTGCTCAGTTTTTCTGCAAACCTAGTGGAAGAGTTGTGCCCCAAAAAGCTGCGGTGAGAGGCAGGACCAAGGAGCAGGACCAAACTGTAGTCACCTTTCTAGTGGCGCGAAAATAGCCCCAATCTATAACCTGTGCATTACCTGTGCCTGCCCTAAGTGCCACTCCAGTCAGAGGTTATATGAGTACCCTAACCTGCACCTGCGGGTTAGAGAAAGCCAGGCTGTCTATGGTCATTTGTAGATTCTTTCCACATCGTTGGAATAAAGGTCTTTTATCTCACATTTGCTGCCTTATTGTGCCGAAAATCCTAACACCTAGAACTGCTTGTTAAAAACTGCTTGTTAACTCTTATTTGAAGAAAAATTGAACTATATCTGTGCTGGAACTTGGCTTTCCAGTCCTAACATGGAACACAAAGGTAGCTCTGCTCTGGATTCATCCAGGAGCTGAATGACTGATACTAGGGAACTGGGAGCTGTTTAGGACACAGCGATGGTTGTCTTGGTGATCACTGTGAATCATTGTTAGTGACCCTCGCATCACTTCCCTAGGATGAGCTCCATGCTAGCTGTGTATAGTTTGGGGACCATTCCAGAGAGCCACATCCCAGGGGCTCTACAGTCCCCAGGGTGAAGGCTTCAGTTTAGAAAAGTCAGGACTGCTCAATCAGTCCACTCCCTATGAGGAAGCCGTCCTGCCCTCCCTCCCCACCCTAGCCTGACTCTCACATACCAAGCAATGCATTTTCTTCTGAAACTGCAGTGTTGGAATTGGAGCCATCTCTTCATCAGACATGTGAAACCTTCTCAGCAGGTCTAACCGATGCTTCACCATAATCAGCTAACTCAAGGTAGCACCTGTTGGGGAGTTCTTCTGGCAGTGTCGCTTCTCTGTCCTTGATACCTCTTCCCACAAAGGCCTCTGGGAACTTACCCAAGGGACAGTCTACTTGAAATCCATCTTTACAGTGCCACACTTCTGCTTGTTCCCATTCTCTTGTTAGAGCCTAGGACCCAGTGATGGAGAATTCTAGTCCAGCTCTGCCACTAACTTGCAGATGTTGTAGACATCTCCAGTACAGCCCATGAGCTTGTCCTGCCCCTCAACCCGTTACTTCCTGTCTCAGTCCCAGGATCCTGACCCGACCCCAGCCTCAGCATCCACCCTTCCCATCGAATGGACCAACTTCTGCATGTGGGTTTGGTGACCCATCAGTCACCTACCCCTGGGAACTAGCAGTCCTAGTGCTACCTAGCTGTGTAGACCCTGAAGAAGTTACTTCACTTCTCTCTGTGTCAGTAGCACTACTTCCTGTGTGCAGGGTTATTGCAATTAAATTAGAAATGCATATTGAACACTTAGTATAGCTAATACTTAGGATAGCTAGCTACTGATGATGACAATGATGGCAGTGACAGTGGTGACAACAATGATAATTCCCAATCTTAATCCACTCTGACAGTTTGAGGATTTCAGCCACTGGTGGCCCAAGGATTTCCCCCCTCCCCCTGCTGGAGTCAGAATTCTCATCTTCCCTCCCGTGGGTTCTTTCTCTACACTGGTGTGTACTTCATGATCATACCATGACCATGATCATATCTTGGTGTCTTCGCTGACATGTTTATTGCAGAAAGCACTCTGTCTCCAGCTAAGTCTCAGAACCCATTGCCTTTGCTTGTATTTTCTTATTCTATTTATTTCCCTTATTTCTGTAGCTCAAATGAACCTGTCACTGTAAGTTAGGGGCCTCCTCTGCGGGACCCCCTCAGCCTATCTGTGGATGCTTCTGGCTACAGTCTTTGCTCCAGCAGCGAGGGAGGGGAATCTTCTATTCTAGAAAGATGCGCTTCCCTACCCCAGCTTGCAAACTCTTTTGGAAAACAACCGTTTCCTTTCTTTCCCTGGAGTTTCTTTCTACAGCAGCCATTTTCCTAGAAACTAACTTCCTGTCACTGAGCTCCAATTTCACTGTGGAAACAGCACCATTTCTACCTGCCACGACACAGCTTACAAATTCTACAAATTCTGGAACTATGGCTGTGTGGTCTGCCAGAGACAAGTGACATTTAAAAAGTTAAAAAATAAACCCTTTGTAATTCCTTAACCCCTTTCATTTTCCCCAGAAAAGATTTTTTGTTTCCCCATTTATCTACACCTACGAGAGAATTACATTGTCTTCTGCATATCAAGAGGAATGGAACAGATTCCTATTACATTTTTCTTTTTTAATTGAAATGTTTTGCATATGTATATATATATGATTTATGCATAATGAGAAATGCAGATTTCAAGTGTATGACAGTGAATTTTTGCACACATCACCCACACATACAGATAGGGCTATCTGACTTTCCAAGTCAAGATATGTTTCTAAAAAAGCTGTCACTCCAAAGTGACTCCCATTAACATGGATCAATTTTATTTATTGTTAGCAATTCACACAAATGGAATCATCAAATGCATGTGGTATAGCATTTGGCTTCTTTCATTATCTCAAATGTCTCTAAGGGTCTTCATGTTGTGTGTAGCAGTAATTATTTTTCATTGCAATATGTTTTTCTAGTGCATGAATATCTCATTTTTAAAAATCCACTCCACTGTTGATAGAAATTTGGGTTATTTCCAATTTTTAGATGTATTTATTTATTTATTGAGACAGAGTGTCTATCTATAGTTCAGGCTATATCAAGTTCACACTTGAACTTGATATATAGCCCAGACTGGCCTTGAACTCAAGATCTTCCTGTCTCAGCTTCCTGAGTGCTGAGGTTACAGGTATGCACCACCACACTCAAAGCAGTAATTGGCTATTTTAAATTAAGCTGTTGTGGTAATTCTTGTACAAGTCTTTTGTGGTGCCAGCTCATTTCTCTTGGCTGTATACCCAGCAGTGGTATTGCTAAATCCCAGGGTAGATATATTTAGCAATTATAGATATTGCCAAAGAGTGCTCCAAATTGTTTGCACTAATTTACACTCCCACCAGTGGAGGAAGAGTGTACTATTTACCAAACAGCTTTGTCAACACTTTGCCTCATCACTTTTTTTTTTTAGTCATTCCAGTGGCTGTATAACAATATCTCATCATGATTGTAATTTACGTCTCTTTTTTTAAAAAAATTTGCATCTCTTGAGAATATACTGATGTTATGTGACTTGTAAGTGCTGTTGGTCATTTGGAGATCTTCAGTAAAGTGCCTCTGCAAATCTTTTGCTCATTGAAAATATTGTTTATGTCTTTGTTGTTTGTTGACGCTAATGCTTCGCCAGGTGCATGTACCGTGACTATTTCACAATCTGTGATTTGGCTCTTCTTCTCTTATGGTATCTTTTGATGAAGAGGAGGTTCTTGATTTTAATGTAACCTCATTGATCACCTTTATTCTTCATACTAGTGCATGTTAGGACCTTCTTAAGAAATCTTTGATTACCTCTACGGTCATGAAATTACTCTCCTATATTTTCTTCTAGAAGCTTTATTGCTTTACCACAGTAATATTCACATGAAGATCTATAATCCACTTAGAATATTTTTTGCATTTACTGTTAAGTGGGTGTCCAAAGTAATTTTTCCCATACATACATAAAAATAATACAGGACTATTTGCTGAAAGGGCAATTCTTGCTGAATTGCAGGAATGCTTTTTTCTTAAATGAATTAATTGTGAATGTGTAGATTTATTTCTCACCTCTCAATTCTGTTCTAAGATTCTATCCAAAAATTCTTGTGCCAAAACCATGCTGTCTCAATTAATGAAGTTTTATAATAAATCCTGGTATTTGCTAGTGTAAATCTTTCACTGTTCTCCAAGGCTATCCTGTCTACTCTTAAATCTTTTCCATTGCCATATAAATTTTAAAATCAGCTTGCCAACTCCTCTCTCTCTCTCTCTCTCTCTCTCTCTCTCTCTCTCACACACACACACACACACACACACACCCTGCTACCATTTGTTGGGGATTGCTTTGAATCCATAGATTATTTGGGGAATAGCATATTAATAATGTTCAGACTTGGTATATTTCTCCATTTTCAGGTATTTTTAAATTTTTCTCAGCAATGTTTTATCATCTTCAGTATAGAAATAAAATTTTACTTATAAAAAATAAGTAAAATTATGTTTTTCCTTCATATAGTTCTTTCCTTTGTTATAGGAGAGGAGTAGAATATTAAAGGTATTGAAAATCAAACTTCATTTCCAGTCTGCTGATTACAGACTTGCGGGCAGTCCAGAGGCCCCACGAGGCTGTGGTCTGGCACTGAAAGCCCCACAGATTCCCTGGGATCCCTCAGCCTCCCTTGCCTCCCCTCAACTGTCCTACATGGACTGTTTGTGCCACTTTCCTTGTCCCCCAGTACTGATTTCCATTTTGTCACGTACTACAATAGCGTTTTAGACTGGGTATTTTCTCACTAGCTAGCTTCACTATAAAGACACCTTATGTGAAGGATACAGAGGGCCTCAGAGAATCAATAGGAGACTGGGAGAGAAGTGTAGAAATAAGCAGAAGCCTGTGACACCGGAAAGCCCAGCAGCGGCCTCTCTGTGAGTCCACAAACTGGTCTTGCTACAGGGAATGGGTAACCACAAACAATGTCTCTTTCCTTGTGCTGCTTGCTCAGAATGAAAGTTCTGGAAGAAAACATCCTCTGGACCAAGTCTAAATTATACAAGGATCTTCCAGTGGTGTCTGCAGTGAGAGCCGGGGTAGGAGCAGACAGGAGTGATGAAGCACACACAATGAGAACTCCCCAGAAGGCTCAACAAGGCATGACTATGAGCGGGGGAGGCAGAGATGTTTTGTCACAGGATGTCTGAAAAAATACTATATTATTCTGACTACCTGATCAGGTACTTGGGGGCAGAGACTGGATACTTTTCTATGACTTTGTCCCAATTCCCCAAATATAAATGATGACAGAAATACCCATGATGATGGTTTATGGCAATAAGCATAGCTCAAATGCACTCACAGGACTAACCCTGTGGTAGAAAGTATTTCATCTCCATTAAAAGATGGAAAATGATACTTCCTTGGTTCCTCTGAATAATATTAATAATTTAAAAGAAGGAGGAGGAGGAGGAGGAGGCAATGCTACTCAAAGAATGACCTCAGCCATATTAAAACATACATAATTAAAACAGGAAATACATGCACTAAAATATTCAATGGAAGCATCTAGGTTGTGAGATGTCAGCAATCTTCATTTTCCTTTTTCAGTTTTATTTTATATATTTTCCAGGGTTTCTACAATGAGCACATACTTAATTGCATATTTGTTCTATGGAACTTTGTGAGAATATCTTTTCGGGTCAAATCTAGAAATATTGCCATGAATGACTGCCAAAGTAGCCTCTTTCTTGAGTACAAATCGTTTTCACCTTGATTATTTTTTTTCCCCAGAAAAAGAAAACACCTGTTATGGTGTAAATCTAAGATGTCCCTGAGATTTTGCTGGTGCTCACAGGTTGGGCTAGCAGGTGGTTGAATCACAGGAGTCTTGTACTCCTTAGTGGATGGATCTGGTGCTGTGTTCATAGCTGAACATTCTGTTAGGAGGTGGGGCCTGGTGAGAAGGGGGCAGGTCCCTGGGGTTGAGCCTCTGCACCCCTGCCTGGCTCACTGGTCTCCTCTGTTTCCTGGCCACCATGAGGTAAGCAGCTTTCCTCCACCAGACCCTCCACCATGCTTTCTGCCTCGGAGCCTGCCGATCATGGACTGAAAGGAGGAGCCGGGATTAACCTTTTTCCTGTAAGTTGTACCTCAGCCAGTTTTGTCCCAGAAATTAAATGCTATGTTTTTAGTAGCTAATGTCCTTACCAAACTCTATAATATGTTTTCCTTACACTTTTGGGTTAGGTACCCTTGACTCACTTTTTCAAATAATAATAGTAAGTTAAATTGATAAACACATTTTAAAAAACTGAACATCCTATTGAAGTGTAAAATCCACAGAGAAGTACGTACATTTTAAGAACATAGCTTGCCAAATGTGGGGGCACATTCCTGCAACTTTAGCTACTTAGAAAGTTGAGGCAGAAGGATGTGAATTCACGGTCAGCCTGGACAACACACTGAGACACGTACTCAAAAATGGAAAAAAAATGACCTCAAGTGTACATTGTGGGTGAAATTTCTCCAAATAAATACCAAATATTCAGCACCCAAATTACCATTAGCCCCTTCCTGACCTCTCCCAGTCACTCTGCCTCTCAAGGTAATCTCTTTCCTGATTTTCTGATACATTGACTGATCTTTGAACGTCACAGAAACAAAAGCATGAAATATTTGTTCTTTTGTTTCTGGCACCTTTTATCCAACATCATATTTCTAAGTGTTAGCTGCACTGCATTGCGTAGCTATAGCTACTTTTTATATGGTGTCCCATTGTATGGATTTACTGTGATTTTTGTCTGCTCTACAGGTGAACATTTTGGGGTTTTTTGTTTGTTTTCTGAATTGCAGGCTATTCTGAAAGGTGCCACTCAGCATTGCTGTATATATGTGTTCACGAATGTGTGTACGCCTTTCTGTTAGGGATATGCCTGGGGGTGGACATGCTGCTTGGCAGGTAGGCATGTAACTGGCTTTGGCCATGCTGTGAGCAGCAGGCGCCCATCCAGAGGGGCCGAGCATCCTATTTGTCCATCTTCCCCAGCCCTTCAGATTATCTTTCCCACTTTAGCCACTCTGGTGAGTGCATATTGTGCTTCTATTTTGGTTTTAGCAAATAACTAACAAAAGTAGGGGATCTTTTTGTACATTTATTAACCAACAGCCTCTTTTCTATCTGCAGACAGGGTGTCACTAGTCACTAAGTTGCCCAGGCTGGCTCAAAGCTGTGGTCCTCCTGCCTCGATCTCCCAGGGTCCTGGGGATATAGGCGTTTGCCGCCATTCCCGGCATCCTTCTCATTATTTTTAACTTTTTCGTTAATTGGCTTTGAATGTAACTCTAGTGTACAAAGATTCCTTTCTTCTGTCTTTAAGTGTCCCTAATTTTGTTAGCAAAGTAAGCATTACTGATACCATGAATCGTGTAGATTTGTGTCTTCTCTTACTTAGTGGTTTTTATTTATCATGTTTTTTCCCCTCTGTGCCCTGAGTTTTCTTTATTTTTTCCTCTTTCTTCTAAAATATCTCCAAAAGGAAGATTTTTTAAATTAGGTTTTCAAACAAACTTGTTAATAATTTATTGTTTTTTCATTACTTTTTGTACACCATTCTTTTGGCTTTAATTTGTTGATAATGTACATCAGTTAGTACTTCTTTAAGTAATCACCCATAACTAGTAAGCTCTCTAAATCTTCAAATGTCTGGAAAGAATGTCTTTTTTTTTTCAACCTTAAAAGATATTTTAGCTTATATAGAATTCTAGATGGAAAAAATATATTCTGTTTTTCAAGATATTTCATGTTTTCAGTAATATCACTGATGGAAAGTCAACTCTCATCCAATTTTTCTTTGCTGAGCCTCCTCGGTTCCCTGCACACTCTACCCACTATGTGTGGCTGTGTCACAGTCACCCTCTGTGTTCCTGAGCCCCCCCTGGCACCTCTGTCATGGCAGGAACACTCTAGGCTGTGATTGGTTCTGTGTCAATCTTTGCCAATTACACATGAGCATCCCACGAGGGGCGTGTCTTAGTTGTTGTACACACCAACTTCCATCATGTGGTCCAGCATATGGTAGAGCTCACCGTGTTTGGAATGCAAATCAACATTAGAAATCTACTGCGGTAGTTAGATGGTTTATTTTAGCACTGTTGTAATTGGTTGCCACAAAAGTCCCCATTGGATTTGGTCGTGCATATGTGAGTCACTGCATGGATTTTCTTTGGGGGGGGGCTGAGAATGGAACTCAGAACCTTGCACTTACCAGGCAGACACTGTGCTGCTGAGCTATACCCCTGGCCCCCACTGCATGGAATTTAACTGTGTCTAGCATATTGTCCATTCCCACTTTGGTGAGCAGCTGAATGTGTGGATTCCCACAAGCTAGGGAGAAATTTCCATAGTTGACCAGGACTCCTGGTACAGTGATAAGGAGAGAGTTTTGCAAAAAGTTAGACAGGAGCTCTTTGCCCTCTAAATGTTTCCCACATGGGTTTTTGTTTCTGAGTATCTCCACTCTGGGAGTCCAAGCACTGTAAAAATAAAACATTGACCAGGATTGGACTTTATCATTCAGCAAAGCATTTCTTGCCCATATCATCTCCCTCTTACATCAGCAAAGGACATCTGAGGTGAAAAGTCTTGGGCATTATGCATGGGGGTCCTCTGACCCAGGTGCTGGACAGGTGCACCTTACAGGCGTCAGCTGACACACTATCTGGTCACGCCCTCTCACTTATCACGTTAGTCCATTGGGACGTTAAGCCTCTTAGCAGAACACTTTACACTTAGTGGTTAATGAGTGGGAGTGAGTTAATGACCCAGGAGAGGCTGGACAGGGAGATACAGAAGGCCAAAGGCACCCTATCCCTGCTTTATGATTTTGCTTAGGGTCTTGCCTGCTTCGACCCCTCCTGCACTTCTAGAATATGAGCCCAAGTGGCCGACTCTCCTAGGAAGTGAGAGGCAGGACAGCCTCAATGTCCCAGGTGTTCTTTCCCTCTGCAGGCAGCGGGCACTGGAAATACAGACAGACAATAAACAAATGAAGTCACCCAGGGCAAGCGGAATAGGGTCTCCAGATTAAAAAAAGAAAAAAAAAAAAAAACCAGAGCATCAGCTAACTTTAAACTTGACATAAAGAATTGTTTTTTTACAATGTCTCAAACATTGACTAGAATGTACTTCTATTATTTTTTTCAAGTTTTACTCTGAGACATAAATGGCCCCAACTTTTTCTAACCTTTTTAAAAATTTTAATTTTTATTAGCACATTTTCAGTACCTAATGATTACTTAAAAATTATTTGTTGCTACATGAATATAGATAATCCTACTGAGCTATACACTTAAAACTGTTAAGATGGCTTTTTAAAAAAATATATATATATGTATTGTTACCAAGAGCCTAATTTAAGTGGATGCCCTGTTTCTGTTTGCTTGGGTTTATGGTATTTTTTGGTCTTTTGTTTTCCTTTTTAGTCACAGTGCTGCAGATCAAATCCAGGGCCTCATGCATGCTACACAAGAGCTCTAGCACTGAGTTACCTGCCAGCCCAGCCCTGTATTTTTATTTGCTAAATTTGGCAACTCTAACACGGAGGCAATGACTTCCCTTCCTAGTCCCCTTCACAGCCAGCCAGGATCATAGATATAGTCATAAGGATTTCAGGGCTTAGAAATTGACACTGGCTTCTCCTGAGGTACACTGAGGCACAGACGGCCTGAGATAAAGGATGGAGTTCCAAATGCGGAGCCTGAGAGCCCACGAACTCTCGGACTCTTGCAGCCTAGGAATCTGTTTCATGTGCCCACTGTGCAGCCCTCCAGGAGGGAAGAGACTGAAGCCGGGCGCTGAAACACCCTGCAGGACAGGCCCTGACAGAAGTCAGCAGTCGGTGGCCTGGATATGCCTGTCATCACTCTTGATGGTCACACCCAAGTCTCTAAGCAGTAAAGCCATCCCCAGTACACTCCCACTTTAAGCAAACCCCATCTCACACAGAAAAATCAGAAACACCACAGGGAGAGATCACTTTATCCTATTGACATTGGGATAGACCATAGGCGTCTCTCATTAGCAAACTCCCCTCATGCATTGAGAAAAGGATTCTATCTGGAAAGGAAAAATAAAAGGAAGATTGGCACACTACCCTGTGCCAGGCCAACACTGCAAAAGCGAGTTATTCCTGTCTGAGGGACAGGCCACTGGGAGGTCACCTGCAGGTAGTCAGGACAACAGATGTGAGTGCAGCAGTTTGGCAGGTGGAAGAGCGGCTACATGACAACAGCATACTTTCCCAGTGTGCTGGGTTCGCAGGGCCTAGGTTCTCTGTTTTATAGGCTCACTGCAAGACCGTGAGGTCAAGTTGCTGCTTGCTCCTGCTAAGGTGGGTTGCAGCTTGGTCCCCAGTGTGAAGGGACTGAGCGGCAGAACTGCTGAGAGGTGGGGTCTCAAAGAAGGAAATTAGGTCACAGAGGCTCCATCTTCATGGACAGCTTCATGCTGGTCTCTCAGAGTGGGCAGGGTCTCACCAGAGCCAATTATTTCTCTTAAGAGGAGGTTGCATGGCCCGTCTAGTATGAGGCTGCTTCCCCTTCCTCTTTTGTGCCCATGTTGTGTTATATTTGTGGGTCTCTTTCTGGGACCCTGATGCCATGTTATCTGGACCTTCAAGCCACTAGAATCATCAGCAAGATAAACCTCTTCTCCTTATCAAGTACCCAACATGGGGGTATTTTGTTAGAGCAGCACACAACAGACTATTACAGCTTGTATTTGTGACTGTCCCCGTACCCAAAGAGATGGCGGAGAGCAATGAGGGTGAGAGGAGCTCTTTGTGGCAGAAGTGACGTTGGAATGAGGTTGTTGTAGTCAGGGGTTGTGAGGAGAACAATTAGAATCAGGACATGGAATTTATAATATTATTTTTATGATGGTCACCCAGAGTTAACACAAGAAAATGCAGGAAATCTATCTACACCACCAAAGACATGGAATATCTAGCCAAGGGCCTAAATCCCACAGCAATGTCCCACATGAGCCCAGATAAAGACCCAGAGCTCATGAAATGCCTCCTTCAAGTCCAACTGGAGGTCTAGAGTCCACAAGAAGGACTCACACCAGTCTCTTTTACGGATCCCTGCTGGGAAGGCCCAACGGTCAGCAGTGGAAGCTAGGAAGTCTGTGCCAGCAGGGTGAAGGAGCTGTGCTGGTAGGTTGAGGGTTCTACACTGGAGCTGAGAAGTTACACAACAAAGACCAGGGCTGTCCTGAAAATCACCACAGCCATCCTCAGTGACACAGAGGCCCTGAGCTCCTCCTCTGACAAGCACAGTCGAGTATATGCCAGGCAGCCAGCGTGACAAGTTCATCCTGGAGACCAGGTGGACACGTCTTCCTCTCCGGAACCAGGAAGCAATGCTTGATGTGAGGACCCGAGCTTCTCCAGGAGAATCTGAGCTTCTCCAGGAGAACCTAATGGCTCAAACAGCAACACGTAGGAGAACCCACAACACCTCAATGCATAGCTTCTTCTCCATGTCTCTCTTTATGCTGGCAACTTTGCTCAGGTGGGCCATCTACGCCCAGCACCATGCTGATGTAATCCAGCTGGCATTAAGTTGACCACCAGTTTTTAATCCATGACAGAGGTGATTTGTTTTGGTGAAGGTGAATGAGGCTGACAGGTAGGAGCAGCCAAGGGAGATCAGTGAGGGCTCTACGTCACGGAGCCCCCA